>CAIGRF010215807.1:1681-35408 GCA_903798235.1 Fraxinus ornus
AAATTTGACACTTCGATTGTGGATAATAATCCACTTCCATTGTGATCGAGATTGAGACCATTGGAGAGCAAGGAAATGTAGATTTTGAAACTTTGGAATGCAAGGTGATTCAACCATCAAAAGATTTTGGAATTCATCATTTCAAGTAAGTTTTTTGATCCAAAATTCATGTTAAAGAATGATGCGAATTCTTACAACACTTGTACTCTCAACTTTTTTCATCGCATTATTATTTTCAATTACAATTAATTAGCAAGTCTAATTTCTAATTATAGTTTCCGTCCAAAAAAATCCATTATGTGGGAATAAAAAGACTTGTCAATCATATTTTTAATAAACAAAATAAATAAATAAATAACAATTACAAAAGCCTGACAAATTTTTTTCCTTGTGATATTTTGATATAAATCATCATAAAAAAAGATACGTGATAATTAATAGAAATTAACGATCAAATTTCGCTGAAAAAAATTAGAAATATAACCGACAATGTTGAAAATCAAAGAGTGCTACAACGAGAATTAGACAATAAATCAAAGAGTGGGGCTATAATAAATTAAAAAGGACAATAAGGTAGAAAAGCTTGACTTTTCCATCAAAGTTAGTGTACAGACGAAATGTGATGCAAAATTCTACAAAAGTGGCTCCCTGCGTGCTGAAAGTACTTCGACGCCTTTGATTGTCCCCCCTTGTCTTTAGATAGGCAAAAAGCCACTCAAGAATTGAGTAGATCACTACATCTTTGTTTGAATTAATAATTACATTAGACTTACTTATAAATACTTTTATATTTCACTTGTGGAATTTTTCCAAAACATCATAAATGGCTAAAGATGTTCTTCTTTGGCCTAAAGTTGTGTCAAATTTATGTATTTTTCTATGAAAAAAAGGCTCTTTTTTTTTTTATTTTTTGATTTTCGTAGATTGCTTGTTCTAAATTTGATTATTTCAAACTACTTACTTCTAATACTGATAAGAGTGAACATCATGTCAAATTCTAACTCGACTTTCTATTCTCAACTTGTGCCGACGTGTTGGTGGACTTGTATCCCTCATTGTCATTTAAGCCCACCAATAGCACGTTGGCAATAATAATTATAAATAACTATTTAACTTACCCGTTTTTAATAAATTATTTTTATGGACAATATGATTACGATGTCTTTGACCTAGACAAAGCCAAAGATGATGCACGAAGACTATACTGGATTAAAAAAAACAGAGTTAAAATGAAGATATAGATTGTATTACCAATCAATTTATTAGCCCCCGTTTGGTGCATATTATTTTCAAAATAATGCATTTTTTTGATTGATGTGATGGGGAATATGTGGTTGAAAAAGATGGAAAAGTTATTGATGTGATGAAAAATATTATTTTATTGAAGAATGTGTGGTTGAAAATGAGTAGAAGAATGAGAATGAAAAAATAATGTAGGACAAACAAGGGCTAAATAACAAAAATCAAATTAATACTCAATCCCCGGCAACGGCGCCAAAAACTTGTTCACGAAAATATGTTTCGGATNGTTGTAATTCAAGATTGAAATATCGAAATTGTATGACAAAATATGAAGTATATGATCGTAAGCAAAATGATAATAAAAGACAAGAAATATGGGTGATGAATTTGGAGATTTTATAGACGCAAGAACAATAATGGATAAATATACAATTGATATGAAGTTATAGTAATCACCGAGGCTAAACTATTATATATTTTCAAAACTTTTCAAGATATTGTTGAACATATATTTTGTGAAGATATAACGTGGAATGTATATATGAATCTCTTTTTGGAGTTCTAGATGAAGAAGAAAACATAAAATTCAGGAAAAAATGGAATTAAAAACACCACGGTGGTACCTCGGCGCCAGGCGTTATATCCCCCCTTTTTTAAGCTTTTTCGTTCCAAGTTGTTTTCTTCATCTCAAAGTCCTTTTTCCAAACCAAACCCTAATAGGGTTTCCAAATAGAATTTCAACTTGAATAAGACTCCAATAGCATTTAAAACTGAATTCCTCAGCTTGACGTGCATTTCAATTATTTCAACAAAAAATTCGAGTCACACTCAAATTCTAACAAGAATAATTGACATTCTTAAACAATAGACTTTAGAGAATTTTACAAAATACAACTTCAATATGGGATGTATTTACACTCATCTTTTTTTTTTTCAATTTTTTTTTCTATTATTTTTATTGAATAACAACAAAAATACCTCTTGCTAGAAAAATTACATATATCTTTATAGATAGTTGTACATATCAAAATAATCATATTTAACAATAACAAATCATACAATATGTATAGTAAGAATAACCTCTATATGTAGTTGGTCTCAACTTGTACAAGTTATAAATAAGAATAAACTACATATTATAATAAATTATAAATAAAAATAAACTACACATTATAATAAGTTATAGTTTTTCTAGGTTCCATATTAAAGAAGTTGTTTTCACATAGTAAGAAGGAAAATACTTGTTGTACATTATCATTTATATTTTTAATTTTTATAGATTAATGAGGTGTTAAAAACAAAGTGGGGAGATTTTTTTTTATTATTATTTTTAGTTGATCAGATTTTAGCCCAATCAAATCTTACAATATCAACTATTGGTAAATAAATCTATAAATGGTAATGTACATATAGCACAAAAAGAATACACGCTATTTATTTACATAAAATAAAATATTTGTTTGAAGTTGTTTGGGGCAAAAATATGTACTACATTATATTAAAATTTTAACTTTTAAGATGAATTTGCAAATATTCAACACTACATAGATACACATATTAGTTTTTTGAAATTATGTCCATCACTTTTGTCAAGAGAGACGCTTAGTGTACTGACAAAATATATATAGAAAGCCTACATATCACACACAACAAGTGGGGCCCCATTTATTTGGACAATATTTAATTCACATGGGCCCACCCCCATGTGAGTGTCTGTAATCTTTCTGTACAAACATCATTTTCCTTTTGTCAATATCTATAATCTAAGTCTGACATTCTCTTAATTATTTATTAATGTTGTTCGTACTTCTATACCAATTACACTAAGATAACTAGTCAAAACAATAATTTTTGTAACTACACCTCTATTAAGTTGTAACCTTGTCATAGTAAAAGATTAGTTTGGTCACAACATTATTACTATATAAAAACTTTACTGTACTATATTATGTACCACTTCACAAAAACATTTTTCATCATTTTATTATTTTTCAAAATTATAATTACTATCTTATTTTCATCTACAAAATTTCTCTCTCTCTTTCATGTATCACTCTACAAATTAATCTCTGTATAGTCCCTTGATTACATTATTAAAATTTTGTTCATTTACAAATATTAGATAAAATTATGTATCTTTGTCAATAATATTTAGCACATGGTTGTCTTTCGTTTTTTAAAATTCATTTTTTTCTCAAATTTACTTTCAACCACATATTTCATGTGATTGAAATTCTTTATCATTTTTCAGCTATATGTTTCATAAAATTTTATCAAAATATATTAAAGATCTTATTTTTAGCTGAACAAAATAGAAGCTTATATTTTCTTCCCTTTTATTAAGCCTACTTGCGAAAAAAAATCCAAGAAGATCACACATATATTCTTAAATAATTTTCAGGTTGTGAAAATGATATAAAACTAATAATCAAGTTCAAGTGAATAAGAAATTACTTTTAAGTTGCAAATAACAACAAATATCAACATCATTTAACGATTTTTGTAATTTTTAGATATCAACATAATTTTTCAGTCAATGACAAGAATTTTAATTTTCCATTATAATGTAGAATAAAAAATAAAATGGAGTTTTCCTATATTTTTCAATACTTCATTGAGTTATTAAAGTTATTTCTTATATAGTTAAGTTGGATTTTGAGAAAAAATGAATATTACAAATTTTGAAAGAAACATTTTGTAAAATAGTTTCTAGTAATTAAATTTTGAAGAATGATAAAATAATTAAAGAAATAAAATCATGTTATTTGTTATACGATGGAATGTACAAGGAGTGATTTATTATTTAACTATTTATGATGATATATTTGTGAATCTCTTAAAAAATTTCATTAAAACGCGTGTTTTGTCATCATTAATTAAAATAATATGTAAATTGTAAATTTTCAAAATATGATATGTAAAATGTATACATCCACTATCCATGTAGTGAAATTTAATAAATTATCCTAAACTTAAATATCATTTTTGTTGCTTGAAAATATAAAAACTTAGAACGAGACTAAATACCACTTTTGTTTAGCTTATAAAATAGAAAGAAAATTCTAGTACGAGACGATAATGGACCATCAAAATAAAATAAAATTAGACATGTTAATAAACCTCCTTCGTCCACTATCGTACTTGAATTACATAAAATTTATAAAAACATCCTTATCTGTCTCCAAAAAATTCATAATTAATCACACATCATAAATATTTATTGACCTTGAATTACAAAAAAATTGTAAAACAACCTTATTAGCCTCCAAAATATTTACAGATAATCACACATCATAAATATTTATCAACAACAATGAATCAAATGTTCAAAAATATAAGCATAAAATCTCCAATTGACAACAAACATAAAAAATTACGATAAGAAAAGGATATGGATATTCGAGTCATTTTCCCTACCATCTAATCAATTATCTTGGCTAATCAATTCCACCAAAAAAAATCTATTTATTGAAATCAAGAATAAAAGCTTTATATTATATAAAAAAGCAACTAAGAGAAAGTTTCAGAAGATTTGAATTGAATCGAAAAAAAATGAAATATTTAAAGAAAAATTCAAAACTAGAAACAATTATAAGTGTGATGTGTATACTTTAAGATCTCATTTAGTGCACCATATTAAGCTATATAAAAAATTAGTATAATATTTATAATACATAGTAGTAGGTGGATGATATTATGCCTTTGTTTGTCCTCAATTTTTTCAAAATTCACTTTTAATACTAAAACATTTTATGGGACCCACCATTTTATCAATTTTTTAACCACATATTTCATCAATTTTTATTAAAATTTACTTAAAATTTGATTTGTATCTAAACCAAATAGGGACTGTAATAGCTCTCTTAATAAAAAATGGTTAAATATATTCGCACCGTATTTTTAAATGACTTGATTATATTTTAATTGCATGAGATGTTCATGACATTTACACATTATCACATATACGTTTCAAACTTTTTTTTCGTCATATCCTTACTCTCATAAATTGTTTCTGAATATGGTTTCTCTTCAAATTATTCTTTAAGATAGAGTAAAAAAATTCATTTGCTCATTATATTTTTTAAATAAGTAAAACAGATAATAATGAAAGAATGCGATTAAATATTCAACCCTTGTTTTAAAGAGCGTTAATAATATTATAGAACAAAATGCATGATTAAGGACAATGAAATGTGAAAAATAAGAATATAATGAAAAAGAAGGTGCAAATGAATTCTTTACACAAAAATAAAAGAATGTTTTCTACCTTCGTTTATTCCATCATATTCTAATCTAAATTACTATACAATCTAATACGATACTCTAGACGCAAATATGAAATTTGTATAATACCATGAGACGACTTAATATTTGTTTGAAATAATATGAAAAGTGGATAAAAAATAAAAATAAAAATTAATTTTTTAACAACATATTTATTGAAAACAACTTTAAATAACCCCTTAGTTTTATCTCGAGAACAATAATGAGCGTTTCGTTTTCTTGTTGAACATAATCCCGAAATCCGCGAGAAAAATGCAAGCCTGGCCCCGTATGGCCCGCCACCACCAAAGTTAGAGAGATAATGCTTGTCAGTGATAACTCCTATGGAGAGAGGAAGCTCCCTAGTCCCTACTTCTTTTAATCTTTTGTGTTCTCCTCACACAAAACACGCATTTAAAGATTCTTGGTCAAAAATCCATCAACAAAAAGGAAGCTTCTTTTTTTAACTTCAGATTTGCTGCAAAGTTAACTCCATTAGTTTATTGTTTATTCTTCTTCAAAGTACACAAAACCCCATTTCTGATTCTAACTCAGGTACTTTCTAACTGCATAATCTCCTTTAAAGCATCTATTTTTCAAGAAACATATAAACATCTCTATATATTTGTTTATTTTTTCTGGGTCTGGAACTTTTTGGGTTTCAAAAACCCCATTTGAAAGGATTTAAATTCTGTAGAATGTGAAAGTGAAGGTTGATGATTTCTGCTTGAAGAATTTGAATAGGTTACAATTGGCATTTTTTTCTTTAATTTCTTGTGCGTGCTTTATGCTGGAATTTTTCTGGCTGCTTTCTGATCACTGGGATGCTATAAATGAATCTTGAGATTTCAGATTTGGAAATTTTTTTGGGCAAACGTTAAATGTTTGAATATTTAATTTCTTGTAATTAGTTTTCGTATTTGTTTTCATTTATTGCAAAGTCTTAGCATGTTATCTTTGTATCACTTTTGACTTTTATGGTGGCTTAATTAATTTTCAACACTTTTTCGTCATTTTCGTTAAAAATGGATTCCTAGCTTGTAAAAAAATTGCACTTATTTGTCTATATGTGCACGAATGCTTCGACGTCATGATTATGTTAATTTTTTGTAGGTGAAGTAAATTTTTTTCCATGTGCTGCCTGGTAGTTTTATTGGAAACTGAGTGCTTTCAATAATTAAATCGTATTTTAGATTTTTCTTATATAAATTGGTACTTTAAAAAGAAAATTAACTAGCTGTTAATGGAGAACCTGCTTGAAAATAGTTGCTTGCTATCATGGTGGAACTAGATCTTACAATAAGATCACTTTTAGACAGGGGGTTGGTTGGTTGTGAATTACTCAATGGAATGGAGGTTCTTTCAGTTTTATTTTGCTTCTGTTTGTTTTACTTGTATAAGCTTTCCTTTATGAAATTGTCAATTCTCTGTCCTCCCAATATACTTGTGACATGTGCATACTAAAGTTTTTACAAAGCCATGGCTGGTTAATAGCTAATCATGCTTCCTATATCTTTTACTCGTGCTTTTACCTCCTCCTCCTGGGTTGATTTTAAAGATTCTTTTTTGAAGGGAAAAATAAATGTTAACATCATTGTTGTATTTGACAGATTTGGCACTTTGGGATGCTCGTACGCATAAACTGGGCAATGTATTATACTCGGTTATAGCTTGAACACGAGTCTAACTTGACATCAGATGCTATGACATTATCAAAGAGGGACCTGCTTATTGCAGTATTTGTGTCCGCATGCTTGTGTTCTTTTGTCACTCCTGATGCACAAGGTATTAACTATTATGCTTATCACATTTTTAAGTTAACCGAACAGTGCAAAATGCACTGTGGACCTGTTACTCTTAACAATCTTTTTAGTAATGACTTCTAATATTAATAATGAACACTCAGCATAATTTCTCTTTCTACCCCCCTTGTTGCACAATTATAACAGATCTTTTTTTGAGCCTGTATTTGTAAGCATATGCATATAAATACATATACATGAAGATACTTGAATATGATCATTAATTTCTTTTTGCTTCTTATTATAGTCTCGAGAAAAGCTTCCCCTATAAATGAAAATGGTCTCAAAAATGGATAAATTAAATTTCTTGATTCTGGATGAATTTCTAACTGCTCCATCTCAATTACATTTTGCCTTTTAATTTAGAAACTCTCATACAATACAAACAGTAGATGTGCCAATGTTATTCATGAAATTGTGAATGAGCAAGGCATTTCTTTGCCATTGTTTTTTGACACGCTTACTCCCTCTTTTTGTTTTTGACCAGCTCATATTTTGAAGTCATATGATTGGTTACTTGCATATAATATAGATATTTCATATTGAAGCGATACACCAGATTGTAAAATGCTGAATGGGGACATTACTCTATTTGAATTCCTTGCGTTTGATGGAAATTTAAGTTTTCAGACTTGCGTATGCTCCTTTATCTTCCTAACGAAAATGCACGTTTCTTACATCTTCATATCTCTTTTTTCAGAACAACATATAACTGATCCTTGTGTAGTCAAAAGATTGAACTTAGACAGTAGGAAAGTTATATGTCATTGGAATTTGGACGCAATAGTTTGATTGAAAAAAGTTGCGACGATCATTTATGGATATTTGTTAACAACTGGCGGATAGTTTGTTGGAAAAAATCAAATTGAAGATTTTAAATGAGTTGTCACCCCTGACCAACTCTTTTCAATTAGAAAAACGATTCTTATCAATTTGTTGGATCGAGTGGTACCCTTGAGGAAGTAGGATTAATAATGTCATTTCAACTGATAGTTTGCAAATGTGGTCTCACAATTTTACAGCTAAGAAGTACGAATTCAGATACGTAATTCGAATACGATACCATACAAGTACGGCAATACTTTTTAACAAAACTGAGGATATGCGGATACATGTGTATGTATATACATATGTGTGTGTAGTATTTTTCATAAGTTAAATATGAAAAATTCACCATAATTTCATTATTATAAAAAAACATTAAAACAAAAGTCTAACAATAGTATCTTATCTTAATTCTTAATTGTTTAACTTCATTTTCTTCTACATCACCACTGTCAACTTTTTCATTATTATTAAAAATAACAATATCCAACTCTGGCTCATCTAATGATAGCAACCTCAAGTAGGGATAAATATCTAATTTTTTTGCAACAGAGTATTGCAATGATAAATATCTAATTTTTCTTTAAATATTCTTCATTCAATAAAAAAAAGTAGTGCTATGAATAGTTAATATTTCTTGTCTCTTATTATCTTTTTCTTATTTTGCATTTATATTGAGAATGAGGCTTAGTTTGTTGTTGTTGGTGTTCTTGTTTTGTTTTGTTCTGTATTTGACTTTTATGATATGGGAATGATGAAACTGATAGCTGTAAAAATGAAATGGCAAATCACCATCTATCCAAGGGCAGCATATGTATTTATCCTAGTGAATTTGAAAAATCTTGTACTACCACACTATACCAAGTTTGGTTACAGGTCACTATACGTAATGAATTCTATCATTATAAATTTGATTAATATGTAATGTATGACTTTCGCCAATTAACTTATCTTGTTTTCTTGGTCCAATCTTTTCTGCATTTGAGTTGCTGTTTTGCTGGCGTGTTACAATTAACTGAGGGGACAGTTGGGACTTATTTCAGGAGATGCACTCTATGCTTTGAGGTCTTCACTTAATGCTTCTAGTAATCAACTTGCTGATTGGAATCAGAATCAAGTTAATCCTTGCACTTGGTCCAAAGTTATCTGCGACAATAATAACAATGTTGTGACAGTGTGAGTAATTTCATGATGTCAATTCTTACTCCCTTCTATAAACATGCATGCTCACGTATTGTTTCCTTGAATTTGATAAGTTGACACATGCTGGAATATTTTGTGTCATGTAATTTCTGGGTCTGTTTTGTGGTAATAATTTCATCATTATGATTAGTAATCACACAATTATTTGTCTCTACTTGCAGGACATTGTCTAACATGGGACTCTCTGGGACCTTGTCACCAAGAATTGGGATTTTAACGTCGCTGACAACACTGTATGTTTAGGGAATTTGGAGCTGTAAAGTTGTTTGATTGTCCTTATTTAAATTTTTGGTACCTTAATTTGCTTAATGCAATTCTTGAGCATTTAATTATTTAATTTTTGTTTTATCTTCTATGGAAACACTTAGCACTTAAGCAGGTCTTTTGATAGTCTTGCTTCTGGGGAATATTTTACAGCTAAAATGTTTTTGATCAATCAGTGCATGATATTTTTCAGAATTCTTGTGTAACAATTGCCAAATGGTTTATGAAGTCCATCATTTTTTTTTTTTTTTTTTTACTATGAACTGGGATGGATTTTTTCAGTCCACAAATTAGATACATTGAATGTAGATTTTCGTAAGCAGTATATTATGAAATTTAGATAAGTCAATGAGATGCTTCATGTTTATTTGTAAATGATCTAAGACAACAGCAGTTTCTCTATAATGAAATTCATCTACTAAGTGGTATACTGGTACATGTATGTCTTCATGTTTATGTAGGAAAGCTAGGAATAGCATCTTAATCACATATGCTAAAGAAAATAATTTGTGCAATGTTTTGTGCAGTCATTACATTATTGAAATGTTATTTCCAGAAGAAATGCCCTCTCATAATTGGTGAATATTAATTATTCAATGAGAAACTTGAACACTGGTGATGTTCCATGCACTACAGATGCTATATATACACTACCACATTAACTAGTTGATATTAAAATCTTTACTGCAGACAATTGCAAGGAAATGGCATAACCGGTAAAATACCGTTGGAGTTCGGAAACTTGACGAGCTTGACAATGTTGGATCTGGAAAATAACAATATAACTGGAGAAATACCAAATTCCCTTGGAAATCTTAAGAGGCTTTCGTTCTTGTAAGCATAAAATATTGATTCATTAGCATTTATTCATTTTTTAACCATCAAAAACTTAAGACATACTTTTTCATCCAAGTAGAATTTTGGGTGGAAACCATCTGTCTGGTTTGATTCCGGAATCACTTTCAAGTCTTCCAAACTTGGTTAGCCTGTAAGTGATTTATTTTGTACAATGTATTATGGCAAAATCCTTGTCTTGTATTTATATAAGAACGGCTCCTCAAAATTGACTTTTGCTGTGAAGCAATATGCTTGACCTTTATTAAGGTTTGTTTTACATGGCACTGACAAAATTCTTTTGCAGTCAGCTTTCTTCGAATAATCTCAGTGGCAAAATACCTGAGCAGTTATTTCAAATTTCCAAGTACAAGTATCATCTCTCTCTCTCATCTACGTACCTACCAACTTATCCACTTATACAACTACCCGCATGTGGAGATGTGTGTGCATTTGTGTACATACTTATGAACATCTAGATGTGTATGGATGAATACCTCTTCAGCACATTTATCACATTGACATCAAATTAGCTTAAGTTGCTTTCTTCAGTTTTACAGGGAACCACTTAAATTGCGGCATCAATACTATCCACCGTTGTGCATCCGACAATGGAGGTATATGCACCTTACATTTTCACTACTTCTCTAGGTTGTGTAGATGGTAGGTGTTGGATATGGGACGTGTGTCTTGTGAGATGAATGAAGAGCAAATGATCAAAAATGACTTAGCAGCTAGATTGTTTTGAATAATTTTACACCAGTATCTCCAGAGAATTTGACACGAGAAAAGTTATTTGGAAAATGGAAGTCAAATATCTCTATCTTGGCAGGTGATTCAAGTAAATCAAAGACGGGTATGATCATCGGGATCGTTGGTGCACTCTTGGTTATTCTTCTTGGAGGTTCTTTTCTGTTATTTATGTGGAAAGCCAGGCGCAAAGGCTACAGGCGTGAAGTTTTTGTGGATGTTGCAGGTTTGTCTTAAATTTTGGTTATAGTGAACATTTTGTATATGATCTCAGCAAGAGATTCTGAATAATTGTTCTACAGTATACGTCTGTAACAGCATTTTATGAATTGA
Organism: Fraxinus ornus; assembly: GCA_903798235.1. Taxonomy (NCBI): domain Eukaryota; kingdom Viridiplantae; phylum Streptophyta; class Magnoliopsida; order Lamiales; family Oleaceae; genus Fraxinus; species Fraxinus ornus. The sequence goes on from CAIGRF010215807.1 coordinate 13,198, forward strand.
ACTGTCATACATAGAATGGCATTGAAAATTCTTGTAGTTGTGTCAGAAGTCATCCACTAATATTATAGCCTGTAATGGAATGTCTATGGTTGCATAACAGTTAATTAGAATCATGGGAAAAAAAAAACAGTTAATTAGATTCTCTTGTTTGTTCTTCTTTTTGTATTCATAAGACCCATGAACATCTGCATCAGGTTTTTGTTCAAATTACAAGAGCTATCAGAACTGCAAAATTGAAAATCTGTTTTGATATTTTTATTTGCAATGATGAATGCTCAGGTGAAGTTGATCGGAGAATTGAATTTGGACAATTGAAGAGATTTGCATGGAGAGAGTTGCAGCTTGCTACAGATAACTTCAGTGAGAAAAATGTCCTTGGACAGGGAGGTTTTGGGAAAGTCTATAAAGGAGTGCTTACTGACAACTCAAAAGTCGCTGTTAAACGTTTGACTGATTTTGAGAGTCCTGGTGGAGATACAGCATTCCAGCGTGAAGTTGAGATGATAAGTGTGGCTGTTCATAGAAATCTTTTACGGTTGATTGGGTTTTGCACCACACCAACGGAGCGCCTTTTGGTTTACCCCTTTATGCAGAACTTGAGTGTCGCCTCTCGTCTAAGAGGTATCACTTAGTTTCGTTACTTTTTAATTGCAGACTAACATTTGTATGTAGAGTAATTAATTGTTAGAGTTTAAGTTATCTGTGTTCCATTGCCGGGTTAGGTATACATTAAGGACATGCATGGGTTTAGCTGTTTAGAAGACTATACTTGGAGTTTTCTGCGTCTTCATCTTTATGCATGTGGTACTGGACTTGTATGAATTTTTGATGAGCATTCTTTCTGGATCCAACACCATTCATTTATAAACTTTATTTCGAAATACTTATTTCACATTTTTTTATTGATCATTTAAAAAAAAAAAAAAAAAAGTAGTGAAATGCATGACAGAGAATAACTGTGACACACCTATTCTGAACCGTTTAGCTACAAATTTGAATTGTACACGTGAAGATATTAGGAACTAACTACTACTTTCAGGCCAATGAAGCAATACAAAATTATTGGACTAGTTTTAGACTCCTTAAAACTGGACAATCAGGATTTTGAAGAGGAGATTCACTAAATAATTAAAGGAAAGATGGGTTGAATCCTCGGGGAAACAGAAGCAATTCTCATCATAACCCTGACATTTTTAAAGTCCTTTGAATTTTTAATTATTGGAAAGAAGAATGATTATTGTTTTGCAGTAAGCAACTAAACTGTTCTGAAGAAGCTTAAGTCGGTGTTAAATTACATCATGGAAAGGGACATGCTGTAAAAAAGCAGTTTAGAATTGATACAATCTCTTTTGCCTCCGATCTTGGAAAGGGACATGCTTTGGGTGGTCTCATTGATGATCTTTGCCCATTAACATTTTCCATCCATGTTGAGTTGCAACATTAGACCATATCTACTGAAAGAGAATAAATTATCTTGACGAGTAATAATGGTGACAGAGTGCGAGATTGAAACAATCAAATATAAGCTCAAGTAAAATTACTTTTGGTTCTGTTGAAACAGAAACAAATTATGATAGGAGCTGGACATGTGTCGGTTCGGTTCTGAAGATCCTATCCAAAATTTTCTGGTATTTAATAAATGGAACCGTTGGGTCCAAATATAATTATGGAACCATTCGGGTTCGGTTCGGTTCTGTTCTGTTCTATTCGGTTCCGTACCATAATTAAATTTTTTAACATTTACAACAACACTACATAAATACAACTAATGATATTTTCATTTGTAATTTTTACAAATTAACGTATCCCAATTTAAAAACATATAAATAACAAGTTGTCCAATAAGATTAATTCGATGAATACAAATACCAAAAAGTAGATACTAATATTCAAACATCGATGATCCATACAAAAAAGTAGATACTAATATTATAAATTTAATGAGCAAATTAAAATAGTCATGTAGTCATATCAATTATATATAATTATGTAGTCATATCAATTTTATCTCCATTGTTTCTTATCTTTAAAATGGGCAAAAGAGTTTTAAAATGATTTGGACTTTAAAATTAAAATTATGAAATGATCTTATTTATTTAATTAAGTTGTTAATTTATTTAGAAAAAAATAAAATAATACAATTAATTCAATACAAAAAATAAAAAAACTATTTAGTTTCGGTTCTTGGTCTAGACCTGAGACCCGACCCAAACCCATCAGTTATCGATTCAGGTACTCGTTCGGGTATTTAACTTATGAAAAACCGCTCGATTCGGGACTTTTGTCCAGTCATAGGATTTAGCATAATAACCCCCGTAATTCAGGTGATTCAACGAGAAAGTGTTTTAAATTAACCTGGTTCTTTATGTCAGTTGACCTTAATGGCATGTTTGTGAGTATTTGATAGTATTCGTCTAAATAAAAGAAGTTAAAATCTTGTTCACTATAGTGTCCCATCTCATGTATGGTACTTTGTACCAAACATGCACTAAAATTACAGCATGTATACAGTTAAAAAGATGCCTTCTGAGCATCTATCTTTAGTTTGCTGATGAAGCATCTTTTTTTTATTTTATGATAATAAAGATTTCGAGAATTGTTTAGTCTGACGTTGATGGTAAAAAGAAAGGAGAGAAAATGAAAAAAAATCAGTCTCTTTAAGACAATTCTTTACAAAAGACATTGACTAAATAGAAACTTTTGAATGGTTAGCAGGGTGCATTAAGCAGCTTTACATACCATTTGACATCATGAGATGTTTTTGATTTTAAGGAATTCCTCTGGGGCTTGGCTCTATTGACGTAGGATCAATTTCCTTTCTATCTCTACTGAACAACCAGTAAGAATTTCCCGATAGCCAATATTTATATATGTAATTTAGGTTCTGTTGTGACAAGAAGCTCATTAAAACATTAAAGTCTTGCTATTGATCTGCTCCCTCATATCTTCAGAAGCAAAATAAATGCAGAAAGCATTAAGCTGGTTGATTTTTAATCACTTCATAGACAGCATTGCAACTTTTGAAATCAAGTGGCTCTTTGATGTAGATGCTCATTTTTATTTAGGTAATCCTTTTACATGTTAACATTTATTTTGGATACTAATGCAGATCTTAAACCTGGGGAGCCCGTCCTGGATTGGCCTACTAGAAAACATGTAGCACTTGGCACAGCACGTGGATTAGAGTATCTTCATGAACATTGTAATCCTAAAATTATTCACAGGGATGTTAAGGCTGCTAATGTCTTGTTGGATGAAGATTTTGAAGCTGTTGTTGGTGATTTTGGCTTGGCAAAGTTAGTCGATATAAGAAAGACTAATGTAACGACTCAAGTCCGTGGTACAATGGGTCACATAGCTCCTGAATACTTGTCTACTGGAAAATCTTCAGAAAAGACGGATGTTTTTGGCTATGGAATTATGCTGTTAGAGCTTGTAACTGGCCAACGGGCTATAGACTTCTCGCGCTTGGAAGAAGAAGATGATGTATTGCTGCTCGACCATGTAAGATGACAATCTTATATAATTCATCATTTGCATTTTTATTCTCCCTCTCTCTCTCACTCTGTGTTTTCTGTTTTCTGTGTCTCTCAGTTATATAATTTGTGTTCGTATTTTTATTCTTGCAATCTGTCCATGCACATGATTACTTGCGCACATGCATGTACCTGCATAAACACTAGTATATGTATGTTTCCTATAAATTGAAATTTTATTGAGGTTAATAAACCTCAGATACAACATATCAGCAAACATTTAAAACTTATAGGTGCTGAACATGTACTAAGGTTCCCCGTTGTAACTTGTAAGAACAACTCTCAGTTCTCTTTGCATTTCTACATATTCTTCCTCTCAGCAATCTTCAGCTGTCTTCCAATCACATAACAGAAATAAAGTTGTTCAGTATGGTAGAGTAAGACCTGCATACCTGAGAAGATCTATAACATTCAATTGTATAAACCTGGAGTCAAGTTAAATAATGAAAGCAAAACATTTGGACTTTGATGGTGAAAAGTATAGCCCATTTTTTGTTGAATGATATAGAATTAAACATGAAGTAATTTATTTCTAATGAGATCTTACTGTTTTAGTTACTTCACTGATCCTATGCACATCACCTTGAAGGTTAAAAAACTCCAAAGGGAGAAAAGACTGGACGCTATTGTAGACTGCAACCTAAAGAAAAACTACAACATCCATGAAGTGGAGATGGTGATTCAGGTTGCATTACTTTGTACTCAATCATCACCCGAAGATCGTCCAGCAATGTCAGAGGTCGTAAGAATGCTGGAAGGAGAAGGGCTTGCTGAGAGGTGGGAAGAATGGCAGCATGTTGAAATCACTCGGAGGCAAGAGTATGAGAGATTACATAGAAGATTCGACTGGGGAGAAGATTCAATTAACAACCAAGATGCTATCGAGTTGTCTGGAGGAAGATAATGGTGGGCTGATACATCTATAAATAAGTGTGTATTTTCTTGTGATTGGCTGCGTTTAATGAAGTACAATTTCATTCTATATTACAGAAAGCAATACATGTTCTTTGCTGGTTCTTTTTCGTTCTTCTTACTTTTCTTGGTCTTCTCTCGTATTAATTAAGAATTTTATTTAACGTGTGCGCATCTGTATGATGGTTTTCTTCACCATCAAGATAGTTTCCACTGGGGTAATGTTAAAATTTTGCAATGTGCAACAAACAGAGACACCTGCAGGCATATAAAATTGTGCCCGGCCTATTATGTTTTCTAATAAGTCAAGCTAATTCCTCTGGTCGATTCAGATACGTAATTCTTGTATCCATTCCTCACATGATATATGCTAGACAAACAGGATAAATTGCTCCTAAACCAGTCGAGAATTGGCCTAAACTTCTCCACACGTGAACAAGAGTACGGTGCTGAAAAATATCTTCAGACCTCCATTCTATCCTTGCACGGCTGCTGCTCCTCTTCATCATCTCTGTTGCTTCTGCTTCCCGTATTCTTAAAACAAAGAAGAAATCAGTAATTAGCAGAGATAAACTTCCCCTAAACCCTCCAAAGCTTCACAGAAGAAGCAACATGGATCAGCTGGGCAAATTGCATCACCAAGAACTATGGAAACTCCCCCAAAATATGGTCCTGTAGCTAAAAAAATCATGAAAACTCATGACACCAGCTTCAGTAGCCGGCCGCCTTCTCCGGTGCCAAAGAAGATTTTCTACAATTTTTCAGCTGCGGCCTTTTTCGGTGAGGGTGGAAACAACCTTGAGCACTTCGACAGTCAAGTCAGTAAGATGGTAAACCGGAATTGAGATGTCCGGTGTGATGATCACGGGAACATGATTATTAATATAATCGTGTGAGGACAAGGATAATATAAAAAACTAGTGTTATCTTTTCTCAAGGGGCCGAGAGGGATCCTCTTCAATGGTGCGAGCGTGGGTATTTATAATAAAAGGAGGTGAAAGGGGAACCGTTGGATGTAGAGCATGTCGCTTCGGATCAGCGTCAGTCCGTTAATCGTAGGTGGCCGGACATTTAATGCTGGACTTGACGTTTTGGAGTCTGTTACGCAGACGTCCCATCAATCAGTTTTAAGGATTTGATTTTGAGATCTTTACATAAAAGATCTCCTAGTATATAGGATCAAAGTGGAGTGATTCGTGGCAGGAGTTGTAGTCGCGCTCTAGGTACTTTATTGCTTCATCACTTCGGAATTAGTTTCAGTTAGCTCCATTGGTTAATCCGTTTGAGGCGTGACAAAGCGGTGAGGAGTGTGGGCCTTAGCATTTGCCACGTGGTGAATGAATCCAGTTCGTCCACCATGTGGTGGAGGAATTCAGTTTGTCCACCGCGTAGCTGATGAGTTCAGTTCTTTCACCACGTGGCGGATGACGTGGAGACGTGTAACATGGTGTTCGCCCCATATGGTGATCATTGGCGTCAAATGCGTAAAATATTTCTTTGCCACCTCTTGAATTCCAATGACAGAACATTCAATTTCCACCATGAAAGGGAGTTTGAGGTTGGCCAGTTGATTGATTATTTATCAGCAGCCTCGCCAAATTCAGTTAATCTTGATGAGAAAATGTTTGATTTGGTTGGTGGAGTTGGTGCAGTTGCATTTGGTAAAAGCTATAGAGGGAAAGGATTCGATGGCCGGGAAGCAAAAGATATTATTGATGAAGATATGGATATGGCGAACAGTTTTTCCGCCGAGGACTTCTTTCCATTCTTTGGGCGGATTATAGATTCTGTAAGTGAGCACCGAGTGAATGTGGATTACAGTGGATAGATGCTTTCAGAAACTTGATTCCTACTTACAAATGGTGCTTGACGAACATATGAATCAAGAAATGAGAAATGGAGAAGATGAAGATCTTGTTGATGTTTTGATTGGATTGTCAAAAGAACATACTGGAGTTTATATAAGCAAAGACATCAAGGGCATTCTCATGGTAAAAATCGTCCCCGTTCACTGACACGTTTTGTAGGGAATTATGGATAGTACTGGACATGTGTTTTCCAAGTTCTATCTAATAATGCATACCAAACATGCTCGAAAAAATATATATAACTTTACGTGTTTTCAGTTGACATTCTTCTTTATTTAGCCCATTTAACATGGTTCTGAACGTATAAATTGATGCTTTACCTTTTATTTTCAGTACACACTTCTAGGGGGCGTAGATACTAGTGCAATCACCTTGGTGTGGGCAATGTCTGAGCTTGTCAAAAATACTAGAGTAACGCAGAAAGTTCAAATAGAAATCAGAGGCAGCGTTGGAATGCAAGAAAGAGAGGATTCAGATGATCTGAAAAAGTTGACATACTTAAAATTGGTGGTGAAGGAAACCCTAAGGATGCATCCACCAGTACCTCTTTTACTCCCACGCCAAAGCATGCAAAACAACAAAATAAGAAATGGCAATATTGTTTCTGATATTTATCCCAGTACAAGTTGATCAATGATTGGCGAATAGGGAGGGATCCAAGTAGTTGGAAAAGCACTAATGAATTTCTCCCCGAGAGATTCAAGAAGAGTGCGATTGATTTTAGAGGGCAACATTTTGAGTTACTGCCATTTGGGGCTGGCAGGAGATTGTGCCCAGGAATAAGCACTTCCATTGCCACTAGGTTTGATTGGCAAGTACCTAGTGGGGTGAAGGTGGACTTGGAAGAAGAAGGTGGAGGTACTGTCCACAAAAGAACGAGCCTTACTCTTTCGCCTATTAAGCATGCTTGGCAATAGAAGTTTGTTTTGGATCTTTGAATGTGTTTCTAGATGTCTCCTAGTGAATGTGTTCTATAGCTAGTTTCAAGTGGGCTATATATATATAGTCCTTCAAATTTATTTTAACTCTCAAGTCGATAAAGTTTCCTATTGGTTCCAATCTAGTCACTCTGGTGAGGTTAATGTCAAATTTTGTATACAAACTCATACACCACTATGTATAAAGGGGACACTAATACTATTATCATGCAAGTCTTGGTGTCATGCACAGAGATTGCTCCTCTCTCCATACGGCACGAGAAGATCGTCAACATCTAGACGTATGGCTTTAATTACTGAAGAGTGTATTGATGGTGTCATTATATGCAGGTATTGTCGAGTATCATACTCATTATATGAGTAGAATGCTTCCTGGGGCACAGAACCTTAAGGACCAAACTTGCGATTCGTGAGATTTGGTATTTGAGCAGGATCGCTTAAATGCACGTTGTTGGTTGGGGAAGATCATCAGTGCATTCTTGAGAAAAAGACTTTAGGCCATAAATCGAGTCTGCAAACAAACGGAACTGATAAAGCAAGCTTTGGGGACGATGAATGAGAAAGGCAAGCATTGTGCGAATAGGCCTATATACATTTCAGTTTGTTTCGTGGAGCGCATATTGTAGAGAACAATGATGGAGATTGTGTTGGTGGTTTAACACACGTAGTGGCGCTACGACAAATGCTATCCATCCAAGGAACTAATGCATGAGGGTCATATGGCGAAGGTTGGTATCGGAGGCGGTACAAAATTACTGTGAATAGATGTGCGAGGGAGCACTGTGTGGATGCCCGTTCATGAGGGAACGGTGTCGTAAATATTCTTGTAATGAGAGGAATGCGTGTTGATGCGAAGCTCACTTATCGTTACGAGACGTTTAACGAATTGAATGGGGGAGAATGTTGCGCATCGAAAATGCAAATCTCCCCCATACGGTATGACAAGGTCGTCAACAGTTAGGCGTATGACCTTACTTATTTGAAGAGTGCACTAACGACGTCATCATATGCATGTATTGTTTGGCATCCTATCCATAAGCATGCATATGTGATGGGTGTTATGGATTTTACCAGCCTAAGAATGAGGAAAAAGCTTCCTGGGATGCAGAACCTTGGGGGACAAAACTTGCGGTCCATGATACTTTTTTTTTTTTTTTTTGAAAAAGAGATCCATAAACCATTGAAATAGCAAACGGTTACAAGGAGAGAAACCTCCAACACGATGCCCTCCTCAGAGAGATGAGTGCTACCTATGCCAAAACACTAGCTACTACAACGTTCCAATCACAAACAAAGAAAACCAAAACCTCTACAAGACCAAAGGCCGAGAGGAGCGACTAGTACAAAAGCCTAGAGAAAACCTTACCTTTGAAACAAAGGAAGGGCAAGAAACAACAAGCGAAAACAGACTCAAACCAAACCCAACCAACGAAAACCAACCGAAGTCAAGGACAACTACTGTGACTAAATAATCCGGAAAGACCCGACCACAGCCAACTATGCAATTAGCATTGAAACGCCCCCACTCAAAGAAGCAGGCTAAGTCTAGACTTCACAATCAACGACCCGTCAAAACAAAAATCATACACCACCCAAACACAGCCCAGCAACTCAAAAACACCAACACACACCCGGCCCCCACCACCGTCCGGCAACAACCCATCCAAGTCGCCACCACCGTCCGGCGCCAGACAACCCAGGACAGACACCACCAAACCACCCACCAACATCCATCGCAGAAGAGCCAAAAACCCGCTCCCCGGCAGAGAACCCCGACAGCCACGACCACCGACACCAGCCAACTGAGAGGCACAAACGAAATCAACATCAGCCGAAACCCTCGCCCCTCTCACCGACCAACACCACACGAAAACAGCCGCCAGGTTCCTCGCCGGACTGAGCCAACCACCACCCCAAAACCACTCCAGCACTCGAACACACAAACCAGGCACAAAAGAAAATGGAAAAGAAGACACTAAAAACAGGAAAGCGGAAAGAGGGGGAGGGGGGAGCCGAGACTCCCACCCCCCGACGCCGCAAAAATCAAGGGTTTTGCCAAGGAAAAAGGGGTTTTGGGGTCGTTTGAAGAGTCCCTGAATCTCAATGATGATTTTAATCACCGTCCATGATACTTGGTCATGCTAAAAATGAGAGTACGAAACCTTGAAGCCGTTTTGGCAGACTATGAATATTACGTCCCTGTTTGGGTCATTTCTTAAAAACCATTTTTCCTCAAACTTATTTCCAACCACATATTTGATGGTATCAACAATTTTTATTAACTTTTCAATCATAGATTTCATTAACTTATATCAAAATTTACTAAAAGATTAATTTTTTTTTAAATTTTTTATCTAAACCAAACGGGGGGCTAAAATCAATGAGTGAAATCAATTGGAAGTATTAGGCCCATAGACTTGTTTCAACCTATCTTTGCTTCGAAACAAGTCTATATACCAAGACATGACACATAGAAATGTGGTGAAACGGAGTTGCTCGGGCCCAACTAGTCTCATCGCATCAAAAGGTTGATTACAAATATGTATTTTTGTTTTACGTCTCCCGTCAAGTCATTTTTGGTCACTCCAAATCAAGTCGGCTTTACTCAGCTTAATTGACAACTAATAATAAAAATTCATTGTTTGATATAAAAAACTGCTCAACAACAGTCACATAAATAGGGAATGTTTGGGCAAACCAAAAAGTTTGGATAGAGTCGGATCTAAGCATTACTATGTGAGCATTGTGTACGAAGAGAAGTAGTTATGGACCTTGTAAACCATCTCCATCAAAGTGGTAAAAGGAGAGAATTGAGAAAGTGGCTATTAACCGAAAATTTCAACCCGTTAAAATAATTCAGTTCAGCCTTAGAATTTGAACGCCACTATGATCTTGGTTTAAGCTTTAATCTTTAACCATTTACTTATTTGGTTAAATGTCCGGATTGACTTTTAAAACAAAGATTTATTCCTAGTGCAATTTCACCCAAACCCCATGATAATTATTAATTAAATAATTATTTTGACATGATAACTGTAAAATAAATAGAGAAAGCAAATGATGGGTTTTCTTAAATTTCTGTTTCATTTTTCATACCCAAAAAATTACATTTAGGAACAAAGACTAATCCGTTTATAGTAGGTATCCAAATTTCATTCGGTTACATATTGAAAGATTCAAAGCATACCGATCGCCAGTAACATAGTACCGACGTACTCTATAAGTAATTCTTGGAAATGCCAAACTCGTCTATGTCCTGTTTGATATTTGTTAAAATCAAATGTTTAATGAATTTTGATAAGATTTGATAAAATGTGTAATTGAAAAGTTAATAAGAGTTTTGAATTCTGCGAAATGAGTGATTGAAAATGAGTTTTATAAAAAAATGGTGTGTCAAACATGAACTATGTTGTCTTCCCGTCAAAATCCGTAGGGATCATGAATCCATGATTTACTCTTCGTACCTTCAAAATAAACTCTTCAATTAGTCTTTATTTTGTTTTTATTATGGCTCATTGGCACAAAATCCTACCACTTAGATATGGAGTGCAAAATCCACCACCTATTGGAATTGGCGAAAAAAGTCCATGTTTGAAACTTGAAGTTTGTTTCATCTTCCCACCGTTCGTTCTCTCGATAAAAAGCCACTATTTAAATTTTTTTTTTAAAGTAAAGAACTAATTACAATCATAATTCTAAATTCTTCGAAAAAGTAGAAATGAGTTCCAAATAAATAATTAAAAATCAAAGCTAAAACTTCATCTTCATCCCGCCGCCGCCATGGCATTATACACAAAAAAGGAGGATTGCCCAGATTACATGTTTCAATGCCAGTACTGTATTCCAAGAATTAAAATTCAATAACTTTTTGAGCCTCTGACGCTGCGATCAATCCAGCTTTAGGAGAGCCATTAATTTCTTGTAATGTATTATACAATAGTAGATTAATGGAGAATGCATGGTTAAAAAGTAAAGAAACTTTATTAATTTGTGTGTAAAATATTTTGTTGTGTGAATGTGTTGTAGAGAATGGTACTATAGCAAACAATTTAAAATTTTAAAGGATGACAAACAGATGCTAAATTTAAAGAAAGAAGTGAATAATAATGAAAATAGTGAAATCTAAAGTTTGAGAACTCAATTGTAACTTTCAATAGTTTATTCGGACCACAAAATGATAACTGAAAATTGCTAGGAGTCAATCGAATGCAATTAGAAGTAAAAAATGAGTAAACTATGATCAAAATATTTTCACAAATCAATTTTCAACTGCACAAATATGTTTCAGATTTCTAACAAGATATTGAACCCATTTTTGATATAGTAAACATTTGAATTGAAAAATGCTATTTGAAGTAAAGTTGTAGCCCGTTGAATTATATTTTCAACTCACTTTGAATCGTTTCAATTGGATATCGAGAGAAGAAATTATGATAAAAATACTCAAAAAAAAAAATGCAATGCTGATTTTTTTTACCCTAAAGTGGGCGTCGCAGCACCAAGTTTTAGCAACGTTGTGCCACTAGTGCGCCTAACATGATGAATTTAAATTCTTCTTGGTTTCTTTTTAAAGATCGATCCGACACCACCTCTTGGAAGGACTTCAAGATGATACAAATACCAATTAATATGACACTTTTGGGGGACAATTCAATCGGGCAAGAAATCAATGATGAAAGCAAGAACAATATTGTGCAGAAGATTAAAAATCTATCAAAAATAGTTTTTTTTTTATTCTCAATCTTGTTGTTTTATATAATTTTTATTAGTTTCTATGACTTCTATCATGAACTAAAATTCTAATCTGGGGTTTTGATGTAACCATAACTTGAGACCATGTTTTGATTTTATAATAATTATTTCTTTGAGATTTCTCAATTATGTTTATTTGTATTGTTCATTCTTAACACTTTCAATTACTTAATCATTAATTGAATGATTTGATTGACTAAATTTCAACATTCGAGAGCGGGAAATTTAGGTGTGATTTTAGAATAACGCAACCTAGATTTTATAAGTTTCGAGAGAAAGTGTAGAATTTTTGGCAATGTTCTAAAAAGCGCGTCTAGGCGACGCCTAGATAAGAAGTATGATGAAAATGTTTTGCCTTGAGTTTAAGCGAAAATTAAGCGATCAACGACAATGTTGACTGCTTAATGCTCGCCTAAGCACGCCTCCACCTCAGGCCCAGATTTTAAGGGGGCACAATTTTATTTATTTTTTTAATAAAACTCACAACACAGACTCAGCAGCCTACTATCCCTTCAAACTTCAAAAATTCCAGACTCTAGAGATCCGAGAAGATGGAAGAATGGGGGAAAAAGATGGAAGAACGACGCAAAACCTCTCAATTTCTCCGTACACCGCACTGATGGGTATCAGGTATGTATAACATTATGAAGTTATTATGCTTTATATTGTATTTGTAATTTTGGAGCATGTGATTCCCAGTATTTTATGGATTCTCAGTAAATTTTGCTTACATTTCTTCTTTTTCTTTGTGAGTTTCCTGTGTTTCCACTTTCATATACTTTTGAGCCTTTGACTTTTGTGTTTAATTTCAATTATTATTAGTTTGTTAAATGAATAATAAAAATTTGTATTGTTTATATTTTTTTGTAGGAATCAATGGAAGAAGATGATTCCTCAACGACATCTAAATTCCATGCTAGTCAACTGAAAAGAGATTCGGGAGACGTTGGTTGGGAAATCGCGATTTTGGTATATCCTAAAAATCTTAATAATGTGAAATGCACCTTATGTGATAAGGTTACTCAGGGAGAAATTTATAGACATAAAATTCATGTAGCAGGAATCAAGGGAAAATGTGTGATATCATGTCCTAGAGCAAGTGAAGAACATAAAGCCAAGTGTGCTGATGCGATTCAAGGGAACAAGTCTAAAACAATAGAGAAGCTAGTGAATGATGCTAGGTTGAGGGAAGAGGTGTGTATATCTTTGCCTACAATAGATGAGGAGCTAGAGGAGGAAGAAGATAATGAAATTTCGATTATTGAAATGAATAGACTTGACACTACAAGGATAAACAATCTTATTTATGTCCAATTAAATGCAAGGTTGGTGAACAAGAAGAAGATGAAGGCCAAAATAGAGACTTTACTAGCAAGTGATGCTACTAATGCACAATCTTGGATTGTAGAAGGTTGTGATGATGAGGGTGAGGAGGAGAATGATATCTTACAACCTACAAGAGGTACAAGAAATGATCAAAATGAAATAAGAGAGCCCGAGAATGATGATTTTGTATCGAACGATACGGTGAACGAATTAGATGAAGAAGAAGAAGATATTTAATTAGAGTCCGATAAAGAGTTAGATTAGATAAGATTTAAACTACAAGTTATCTACGTTATGTAATTATGATTTCTGAAACTTATTTTTATGTAGGAATTATTAAATAAATACAATATTCTATAATTTTAGATGTTTGGTATGTATTATTTGAATTATTGAATTTTTTTATAATGATTAAAAATATAAAATATAAAACGTTTTTTTACGTCTAAGCTCGTAAAGTTTGAAGTTTGACCTCCACGCCTAGTCACGCTTTACGCTTTTTAGAACACTGATCTTTAGTGCATGTTCCACATAAGAACTATGAACTTGATAATTTCTTGATTTTAATTCGTAATAAAAATATTGAAATTAAATTCTAAGAATAAATTTTACTCGGTACTCGAGAGAGGGAGTGTAATTAAATAAGAGTTTTTGCTTATAAACATGAAAAAAATTGATTATAATAACTAGAGAATTGAGAAATATAGTTGATAGTTAGGTGAAATTACAATACTGAGCCTTCTCATTTTGATTAATTTTTCTAAATTTGATTGAAATCGTTGGATTCGTTATCACATTTTTCATTATATTTAGTCAATAACATTGATTGTAAAATTCGGTCATCTAGATAAAATAAATGATACATAATTATTGTAACTAATATAAATTGAGTTTTCAATCCACGAGAGTTCGACATCCGTACTTGATTTTTATATTATAAAACTTGATATTATACACTTGCAATTCATTTATCTTATAGAAAACGCGTGACATTAGTCCTACTCTCACCGGACCAAATTATGGTTTCGACAATGATAACCATATTTCTCGAAATGATATTCATAAAAATTAGAAGATGCAAATAAAGCGTAGGTTATACATATCATCAATATGGGATTTGTTAAAAGTGAAGGAAAAGTGGCCTTTAATATTGAAATGGTCCTTTTTTTTTTTTTGGAGCAATGTATGTCATTCAGGGCGTGTTCGGTAGAGATTAAAATTAAAAAATTAGCCGTTATTGTTGACTTTTATTAGACGAGTGAGACCCAATAACAACTATATTTTCAATTTTAATTATATTTTAAGCTGACCTTAGTATTATTGGTGTTCAGCATCAATTTATGGGATAACACTAATTGCATTAAATTATATATTCAATTAATAAAACGAATTAGGGTCCTTTTAATAGAAATATATTATTATTATTATTATTATTATTATTATTATTATTATTATTTTTGGACAGAGATAAAATATGCTTTGAAATTCGGAGATTAGGATCGAGTTCCTCATCAAAAAAGAAGGTCAGGGACTAAATTGATACAAGGGCCACATGTCGGGGACGAATAGTACAACTTTTCCCTAGATTATTAACGTTTTGGCGCCAATTCTTTAATCTTTCAGTTCTACTTTTCATTTATCCAAAAAATCACATTCTAAAGTTGATGTTCAAGAAAATTAAAGTAGCACACTTGCTATTTTGAATTTCCAGAAAAGGAGAGAGGGAGATTATCAAATGGACCCAGGAGCAGGAGAAGGATCATCGACTGACGATTACGAATCGTTGATTTCGACTACTGACGCCGAGCTGCTTAAGCGCGCATGGCGGAACGAAAAGGCAGCGCCGGAGATTCTCAAATTCGAGGCTGCTTTAGTTCAGAGATCTAGACAACAGATCCAATTGATGGTATTCTTATACAATTGTTTAATTGGATTAATTAACTTTTGAAACCCTAATTGTCATGCCCATACATTTTACTTTCATACTGTTTTGAGTCAGTACTAGCAACAGCGATAGAATTGGCGATAATCGTTATTTGCCATTCTGCGGTGTTGTCCTGCATCTGTTTGATAAAATGCGTTAACGAAAAAAATTTATTTAATGGGCTTCGAGATTTCCGTATGAGTGCTGGTTTGGGGCGGGGGCGGGGTTTATTGACTAATGATTTGACGCCATGAGAGACAACTTGTTGAAGGAATTCATCTATGGTTTTATTTAACTATGTGATGTTCAAATTTTTTCTCCAATTTTTGCTGAACCTTCTGCTTTTAGTATTGAATTCGAGGTGGCTTTAGTTCAGAGATCCCCAGCAGATCCAATTGATGGTATACTTTATAATTTGTTTAATTGAATTAATTAATCTTTCTAAGACTTTAATTGTCTTCCCCACACGTTTTGCCTTTTTACCTTTTTTCTACAGGTGGGAGGGGTGTTATATTTAGCTTTTGATTGAATGCATTCAGCTGTGGCTTTAATTTAATTGTTTGATCAATTTTTCTTTAAATTTGTATAGGCAATATGTTCAAAACTCATTTATGGGAGGAAATCTATTGCTTGTTCAAATTCTAAATACTGCAGCTTTTCTTCTTGTTTATATAATCTTTATGGCAGTTTCTCTAAAATTTTGCAGTTTTTGAATAATAAAAAGCTACGATTGCACTTGAAATTACGATGTTCGATTTTTGCTGAAATTTGTGCTTAATGTGTTTAGGTAATATGTTGAAAAACTCATTTACGTGTGCAAATTGTAAAAGTTGAAGCTTTTCTTTTTGCTCATGTAATCTTACAATTTTTTCCCCTAAAATTTAGCAGCTTTGAATAATCATAGCTAAGGTTTTATTTCAATTATTTGATGTTCAATTTTCTAGAAACCAAATGAAAATGAATGTTCTTGTGAAATGAATTCCAGTCGGTGTACTTTGGCAGAGTAAACTCTCAACAGATTGTACCAAAAATTAAAATGATTTTTTTTTTTTTAAACTGCTTATATCATGGTTTATATTAAATGGATGGACAGTATAAGGCATGACATGATTTTATATCCTTTAGCAAAAAGGCACTTGAATATAATGTTGAATTTGTGTGGCTCGGCGTAACCTGCATTCTGTTTTCTTGAGTCGTGATGGAATTTGTCACTAGTATGAATAGAATATGGATGTAGTACAGAATATGATGAAAATTTAATCTTTTGGATGAATCGATGAGTTGCAATGCAGATATGTCACTTTGAATTTTTATTTTTACCTAATTATACTTTAGCTTTCAAACATGCACTTCATCCGCTTCGACTACGTGTGGAAGAGAAGAATCTACAAATTTCCTTCAACAGAAAACAAAGAATTTGGACATAAAGCATGTGTACATGATCAGGATTATTATGCCATCCTAAAAATAAAATTGTTAAACAAATTTGTGCCTAGATAAAATTAATGTAAGTGTTTCTATGCCGTTCTTGGATAATTCAAATTTCTATTACAAGTCACTGCTACATGCATCTAATTCCACACATGCCTGCTCCTAGCTCCTGGTACAGTAAATATCAATCTATCTGTCTTCCTCTGCTAGCTTCACAAACTTTTTCTTTTCAATCTTTTATTTATTTATTTTGTACTGGGGTGATTCCGAGTTTTGGAGGAATTGAAATAATTTAGATAAGTCGACCCTAGTCTTGAAAAGCAATAGACTGTAAACAATTATTGTAGATAAAGCTTTTGTATTCTCAATCTATCATCCTAATATTTCATTTGCTTATGAAGTATGTGTTCGTGTGTGTCCTTTTGATGTACCCGTCGTTGATTGGAAACTGCAAATTAATATATGAAAGAGAGATTTTTTTTCCAACCCTCTATTATTAATGTTCTGATCTTTTTACTTTTCATTTTTGAATTTATTTATAGCAAGATTGAATGACCACAGAAAATGAAGCTGCTAATTAGGTTAAAATTCAGTCAAGAGAAGAAACTCATAATAACGGGGGGAATACTATTTGTAATGATTCCATCATTCACGATAAATACTAAACAAAAATAAAAAATCGTTCAAAGACTCACACAACTTCCATAGCTTTTGGATAGCCAGTGACTAGATTTACTCTTTGCTTTGCATTGGATGTTACCGGCAATAGAAACTTAACAGGTTGTTGATTATATGAACTAAATGGAATGTAGTTTTTGCTGATTGTTTAGTTATTTGCTAACATGACCCTTTGATGAGTATCAGCTATAGTGGGCAATGCCAGAGGCTTCACTTTTTTATTTTTTATATTCTTACTTTAGGAAGAAACAGTGGAAGAGTTCACAAGAAATGGTGTTGATCCACTCACAGTGTCCCTTTACCAGATGGACTTGGACCGGACCCTGTTCCTATTGAGATCTTATCTTCGGACTCGTCTTCAAAAGGTAGCATTGGTTAGAACTTTTATTGTGCCATGTTGGGTGTGTCCAGTTATGAGTACTGCCACCGTCAATGACTTGATCTACTTTTTGCATTCAATGAGATGTTAGGATTCTTCTGGTAACAGCTTTGTTCACTTTTGATCAACTTTTTGACAGATTGAAAAGTATGTCCTTCACATCCAAAAAACTGCTGAATTATGGAATTGCCTTTCTAAACAAGAACAAAAATTTGCTGTAAGGTGATGGCTATTCGCATTCTCTTTTATTGCTTCTAGATAAAAATTACATTTTTTTTATAGTTGACAAGAAATACAGGTGTGTTGGGGACCTAACACAACATCTGGAACAATCTGTGCTCACAAAATTGCCTGATCAGTACCAGTCCCATTTAAAGCAATCTGGAGCTAGTGAAGATGATGACATGGGTGAGTTTATTATCTTGGCACCAGTTCATTCTTTCCCTTGTTTTTTTTTCTGCAATGTTTCCTTGCGACGCGTTTCCATTTCCACATTATCATGTTTCAAATGTCAACCTCTGAGGCTCAAATATTCTAACACCAACTTCGTTGTAAATAACTTACCTTTGTTCTTTTTGTACAAAATTAGGATTAATTAACATGAAAGTTGTGGCTTTAGGAGGTCATTAGAAACATTACGCTAATCCTGGATGTACCAGAGTTCAAGTTTGCTTCCAGTTGAATATTTTGTTAACATTGCTGAACATAATTAGTCTAAATGCATTTATAGGCCATTCTAGGTACTTGAAATACAACTCTCGCATTAATTAGAGATTAACTTTATTCAAATTTTTAACTACCTTGTTGAAATGTAAGCAATCTAAGTTTATTATATGCTGTAGTACATGTAAATAGGAGTTCTAGATGAGACGGTTTCAACACTTAACCCAACAGTTATGAAGATTTAGAGTTGAATGATATCTAGTTAAACTGCAATCTGGACCCAGAATCCTTTTTATGGTTCATTTTTCTCGACATTCCATTGATATCTTTATGAAAGAGATTGGTGTACCACCATATGCCAACACTGAATACTAGATTTGTTCTCCATATGTGATTTAGTTCCAGAGCCAAAGCTGGACACCTACATTATTTGCAGAAGCAAGAAATTTTTAGGAGCGTTTCAGCTGGATGACAGGTAACTTAATTAATTCTTCATTGTGATCTTTTCCGAGTTTTGGATTTGTTTGTGTAAACCGTTTCTTGACATTTGAAATTATTGGAAATGTGACAGTGGGGAAGAGCCTGTCAACATTGAAGCTGATGATTTGTATGCTTTACCTTACAAGTCGATAAAGCCACTAGTGGAGAGCGGGCAAATCGATCTTGTTTAACTATTTTATTTTTTTAATTGGAAAAACACACGAAATTACTATGTAATGGCAGTGTTTCCTCTAACCAACATTGGACAGTTTCTTGTATTAATCAAGTACATCTTTAGAGAATGTGTTCGAATGAACTCTACATGACGCCGGGTTTCTTTCGCCTCTATTGGTTAAAGTTGTTAACAAAGTTTCTTAACAGTAAGATAATAGTTACTTGTAACTTTTTATTTGAAAAAAAGTTGTAATGAATAATGTGTGTTGTTTGCCTGGGTACCCATCAAGGCATCAACCTACCCCCAAACATGCTCTTAATGAAATGGAGTTGGATGAATAATTGTTGGGGCTCATTTTATAATGCGGAATATAAGCTCAAATGTAACAAAATGGTCAGAACAGAATCATCTCAAAACAATGTTCTTTCGATTCCCTTACACACATTAAAAAAATTGTTCAACAATTATAAATAAAAAACAATAAACAGACAAAAATATTAGGCTAGAGTTGTCTTGCAATTCTTATTTGAACACATAAAAGTTCTGTCTCGATCGTGCTCCGGTCGAGAAAAATCAAAAGGCCAAAACCTTGAGAAGTCCCTGAAATGTAACCCCATCATTTTCATCACCACCAGCCAACCTGATCATGGCTTCAACATCTTCATCACAGGCCTCAAACCCGGCCCATTTAAGGTAGCTTTTCAAATCCTCACGGCCCACTTTCCCATCCCCATCTTTGTCCATAACCCGAAAAGCATCCTCCATAGCACCCCATCTCCCATTTCTACCATTTTTCCCATTCAAAACCTTCTCAAATTCTTCATATTCCACATATCCATCCTTGTTAAGATCCGCCATGGATATCATAGACTTTATATCATCCTCATTAGAATCCCCGGGGCCAGAAAATCCTCCGTAAAAAGCCCGGAGATCGTCCTGGCTAATCTTTCCGTCGCTATCGGCGTCAAGAACATCGAATGCTGATCGCAAATTGGGTTTTCCGGTTGTTTCACGACGGCCCGACGCGGTTCCCGATGGACACATTTTGTTCGGGAAAACCAAGAAATTAAATGGGTTATGAAAGGCAAGATTTTATGAAATAGTGTAAACCGACGTTTGAGAGACTTTAGGAGTCAAGAAGTCTGTATTTATAGTTGGAGTTTGACTTGCCCATCAAGTTTATTTTCTTGACTTTGTAGAAATAAAAAATTCTTAGGGTAAATTTCATCCATGGTCACTGAATTTTCTGTGAAATCTAAATCAGGTCGTTAAATACCACTTCATCTCAATTGGGTCATTAAATTTCAATATTAAATTTTTTTTTCATCACTTTGTCATATTCCGTCCCTTGTCGTCTTCCAAGATGCTAGAAATTGATTCTCTGACAATCATACCGAAATTGATCTTCCATATAAGCTCTACATAGCAACCTAGACATTGAAAGACGTGCCTTTGCCCATATTTAAAATTAGATTTTTAATAGATTTTGATAAAAGTTGAAAAAATGTGTGGTTAAACAGTTGTGAGTACTATAAAATATGTAATTAAAATTAATTGTTAACTTTAATTTAAAATTAAAATATGAATTTTAATTTGTATCAAACAAGAGTTTTATTTTAATACTTTTATGTTCGTAGTGTATTGATAATTTTGCATACCACTCTACGATTTTGTAGAAGATTCATCGCTAGATGATCTATAATTAAGTAATTTTTATCAATTTGGGAGTTGCATGGGATAATGGAGAAATTTGAAACCAAAAATGAACAAAATAAAGTTTAGTTATTGACCTAAATGAAATTATTTTGGAAGTTTAGTTACCGCAGTCAAAGTTGACCAGATTCTTAGATTTGTATGTGTGTTATACATTATCGGAGTATTACGTATGAGATGACGCACGTGAGATTCCTCGAAGGTTAGGCACCACTAGTCAAATACATAAGTCTCTTGTATGTCATGTCATTTTAGGGAAATTACACTAGGGTCCCAATGTTTCGCAAAATAGACCAAGTTGAATCATATTTTGATGTAATTGTCTAAAAATTCTTACGGTTAAAAAAAAAAAACTTCTTTTATTTTTAACCATCACGATCAATTTAATTCAGTTAAAATCAGTTATGATTTTTCTTCCATTCTCAACAAAAAGAGGTGCGGGGAGGGGTTGATCAAGGGATTGCAACGGGACAGTTATGAGACGAGTCGACCATTATCACCCCCGACCTGTCGGGAATTTTACCTCACCCCTATACCCGATTAAAGCGGGACGGAGCGGAATTCCATTGCCTCCATTTATTTTTTTATTTTTTATTTATTTTAATTTTTGCTTTTATTTTTTTATGTTTTTAGTTAATAAATATTATTACTTTTTTTTACTAATTTGTTAAAAGCAACTTATATTCTCTTTAAAATGATGATAAATTTATTATTTTTGTTCGATAAAAAATTTAAATTTGAAATTAATTTTAAACGGGACGTGTAACAGGGCGGGTGCGGGAAACATAGTCCCCGCCCTGTACCCATTCGGGGTAATGACCCTCGCCCCGTTTACCCGATTTGGCGGGTTATTCCACCCCAACGTCAAAATAGAGGCCGCACATCGGCATGGGCATGGACGTAAATGTTAATGCTATGCACTTTAAATTGGACAATAAAAACAAAGAAAGAAGAATCACTCCTTACAAATTGAGGTTGTCAATAATAATCTCTCTTTTCTTCTAATGGAAAGTTAAAAATTTATTGTCCTTTGCCCTTTTGATTGCAAATATTCTAAAAATGACAAGAGTTTATTTTATTAATAATTTTAATTCCATATTTTCTATTTCCACACAAAAGTGAGACAAAGTTAATTGATAAGACTGTTCTCCCACCTATTAGGAATATTTTGCCGATTTGTTCTTACTAAGGGCGGATCCAGAATATTTAGTCAGCTAGGGTGGTCGTTGATGGCCACAATAATAAGATTGTTTATTAATATTTAATTAAATAATGTTAAAAAAATTTCAATCAATATATTAATGCACTAAAACATGAAAAAGTCATATACATTTGAAAATATAATTCAATACAATATAAAATAATAAGAAAAAAAATACATTTTCAATCAAACACATACGATTAAGGTTTTTTTTTTTTTTTTTTTTTTTTTTTTT
>CAIGRF010215828.1:13407-24831 GCA_903798235.1 Fraxinus ornus
GTTGTTTGGAAAATCGAATAAGGCTGTTGCTAGCTTATGGCTCGACTGTCGCTCGAGCGACAAGCCAGCGAAAAAGTCACTGTTTTTATCGCTCGAGCGAGGCGATGGCGACAGGCTAGCAACGGCGAATGATACGATCTTTGGCAAGAGTTGCTGGGCTTGGGGGCGCGACATTTCATTCACAACTCATCATCCTCTATATATAGGACCCTAGGGTCGTCCCAATCTTCACACCAATGTTATATAGCTTTCATTTTTTCTCATTTCTCAACCAAATTCTTACATTCTTGTTGCATAAATTCTGATTCTCTTCACTTTGCATTTCGGAGTTGTAAACCAAGTTCTGGTTCGCCATTTCTTGTGTGTTGTAGTGCTACTCACAGAAGAAGATAATCGTTGTATCTTGGAAGTTGATTTCCAGAAATTGTAGGCACCGTTGCGGGTTAAATTAGACTTAAAGACAAAATGTTCAACACTTGCCTCGATTTTGATATTATTGTTGCTATACTACATACTTTGAGGATTTATTTGGAGTCCATTTCCTACCGTTACTCTGTCAAAATTCCTACAGAATTTCAAAGGTAACTTGAAGTATTTCCCGGCGTTGTTTGTCACTTCATACACGATAATTTTCCAACATTAACTATATATATACTCAACAGGCAGCCTTCTATATTTATTGTAAGAACTCTTGTTATCTTACTCGGCTGTCAATTTCACAATGAAGTCTTCAAGGCATTAAAAATCAAAGTTAGCTACACAGGTACAAAATATAGAAAATGAAAAAAAAAAATGCTTAAATTGTTCAAGTCTTAGCAGCCATTCTTTCACTGCACGACTATTCTCTTGCTTCTCTTCGGCATTCAGAAGTATATTTCAAACTAGGGTCATGCTTGTTTCGAGCTTTTTCAATTCATTTTCAAGGCCCCGTGCTAATCCAAATCTGGCTCATAGCACAGAATCCCAACATCTAATCAAGTCTTTCGACGTAGTTGAAGAGAAATTGCTCTGCTATGTTTAGTTATAATGCAAAAAAATGTCTTTGAATGATATGCATAAAGATTTTGGAGAGCTCCCTTCTGCAATTTGCAGTTTAATCGAAACCTTGACTAAGGAAGCTGAGGATTGTCATATGCTTTTCATGTTAGCCAAGTGAAGCCTAGTTGAAGTCAACTCTACACAAAAGAGGACATTAAGATAACAATGTCTGATCTTCTTCTTCCTCCTTCCACTTACAATTTGACCCCATTTTATCGTTGAACAATAAAAGCTCGAGTCACATTTCAACGAAAGGGTACCTGTACCCAAAATCAACACATTAACTCAATTATTATTCTAAACAACACTTGCATTGACTAATTTGGTGGGATTAACTATTCAGGTTGTTCATAATAAAAATGGTTACATATATGTTAGAATGTAAGATCTAGATTCAATTTTACATTATCTCCTTATCTTAAAAATATATTCAAGAGAGTAAACTCATTTTAACACTCTATTAAAGTCATAAATTGACTCGAGTCGACTCGACATTTATTCATAACCCACATGGAATCCACTTCAAATGATCCATATAATACTATCCATATTATTATTATCCTCTTATTAAATGAGAAGCACTGAAAAGGTCAAAAAAATATTTACACTGAAAGGTAAAAAAATATTTACAAAGTGCTAAAATTGTACTTTTGTACTTCTCCATAAAATATTTATTGGCCCGACCCAGCAAACAATACCCCTCACCTTCTCTCTTTCACCTTCTTCCTATTATCTCAACGGAACCCTAAATTCCATTTAGTAAAACCCAAATTTCACTCTGCAATTCTCCACTTTTTTTCTGGGTGAAAACCCAGTAAAAGCATTCATGTTCAATTTACGGAGTTTCAGTAGAAAAAAGGGAAATTCGCTCGGTTATGAAGTTTGAAGATTATTTTTCTGTCTCCAGTGAGTATTCTCCTCCACATTTAAGAAATGAAAATATCATTTTTAATTTGAAGTTTCGATTTACTCTATTTCAATGTTCTTAAATTTATTTATTTTTATCATTATTTTGTCTCCAGTGGGTATCGAGGTTGGGTTTTTCTTGTAATATATGAACTTTTTTTTTTTTTTCTTTAAATTGTTGTTCTATAAATTTTGTTCGATTATGAATTGATGGTTAATTTGTGATTTTTTTTTTAAATTTTTTTCATCATTTTCTTGGAAGTATTGCATCCCCTCAATGCTATCACTAATTTGTGTTGGAATTTTCCGCTGTGCTTATGTGAATGTGCGTGAAAGTTAGATGGAAAGTAAAATGATGGATTATCCCTGGCGGAAAATAAGTTCATCATGCATGTCATATGCTCTGGGAAGCCATTGGTGAAATGGGTTCTGCTATACATTTTAATTGCAGGAGTTGAAATAAATCTCTCTGGTTGAAAGTGGATGAGTATTTTTTTATTATTTTTTTGTGCTTACTAACACACTGATAAAATAGGCATTAGCATGTTCTGTATTTGCAGTTTCATACATTTATATGTCTGCATGATTTGGAAATAGTTATTTAAAGATAAATAGGTGGTTTTTGGAGAAAAGATAAATTGAAATTTTAGATGTCCAAGGTAGAATTTCAGGAATGCTGAAATGTACGGTGGATTCATTGAGAAGATTTGGAGTCTAGATTGCAACTTAAATGTATTTAGTTTTGAAGTATGTTAGGTCATGAAAATACGTAAGAAGTTATTGCATGGCTATTAATGCATATGTTCCATGGTGGAAGAGTTAACTTGCATTTGCCATGTGGTCAAATGTTATAAATAAGTGATTTTCTTTCCATGTGAGGGGTATTGCATAATTTAAAAAGGCGCAATCGGGTACCGGTGCATTTTATGAATAAGCCTCGAGACAAACCAATAAAATAATTCTAAATAGTATAAAATTTAAATATATGCTCATAATAAAACATAAACTATATTAAAAAGTCCTGAGTAAAAAAGTTAATAATATTAAAAGTCTAACTTGCAACAAATATAAAATAGATTTAATTTAGTAAATAAGTCTCGACAAGTGAGGCGTAAGTCTCGATAAATTGAGGTTTACTCCTCACTGATAATCCTTAAGTCCTAAGATTTTAAGGCATTTTATGGAAGCCTCGCGTGAGATGTGATTCAAGACGTAGCCTTAAATAGCTTTTTTAAACAATGGGTGGTGAAGCTTCGTGGTTTTTAGCATCCCTGCAAGCAGTTTGGTGGAAACATTTTAAATTGGGGAGATATGAAATTTTAGTGGAATAGGTAATTTTATTCCACGAATTAGATTCAGATTTTTATTTGTGATTTCCCTACTGCGTCAAAAATATATTATATATGTGGGTGTAAACATGGGAAATGTGTTTTGTATTTTTTCGAATCGTGCGAATTGCTTAAATTGGGGCTCGGATAGATTTACGCGTTGAGAAGCATCTAATTTGTTATTATAGGACTCAGTTTGTCTAATTGAAAACAATTACTGTTGTGCGTTAACATTTCTTTCTATAGCAAGTTATCTTTTAAAGAAATAGTCAGAGGTGCAGTCTGACCTTTTTTTTTATGGAAGGGATTGATTTCATTGTGATCCAAGTGTGATTTCATATCAACTTGAAATTTTCTTTGTTATACCCTCCAAGGAAATGATGAAAGATAAAGGGCTGGCAGTTATGTTTCTAGTGAAGTCAGTTTCTCTTCCTACTCTAATTGTTCCTTTATTAAGAGCATGTTTGTTTATGCTGCTTCTAAAAAGAAGCACCAATCTAGTGGCTTAACAAAAATGCTCTAAGTATTTTTCATTGTAGGAATAACTTGGGGAAAAATTGCTTACTCATGGGAAACTCTTACTGCAAGCTTATTTTTCAGTTAGTGCGTTATTGAAAGCAGCAAAAGAGAGTTGGAACACATGATTTAGTAGGATAGTGAGAAGGGGAGGTTTTTGTTGGCTATATAAATTTATTCCCTTTGTGTGATTGGGAGATTCTGGACACTATTGGATTTTTTTACGGTCGGTGTTTCTAATATCTGTGAAAAATTGAACTTCACAGGTTACCGTGTGGAGCTAGTACTATGCTTGCTCTTGAAAATGTAAAAGATGTGTTAAAAGATTGATGAAGATTTGGAATTTGTCTAACATGGATGGAGGAATGGTTCGAACAGGAGCATTATAGTTGTCTTTCTCAATTCAAGTGGTAATAGTAAGAAATAAAATGAATTCATATGAGAATGACCTAAATTCATCTAGGGCCTGTTTGAGCCGCATTTTTGGTGTAGAATGTATTTTGGAATGGTAGATTGATGGACAATGTGTCCTTAAAAAGTGAAGGAAAAGTTTTTGGGTTGGATGTAATGTTATTTTATTGAAGAATGTGTAGTTGAAAAGAAGAGAGAAAAATGTATTTTGAAAAAAGTGGGGATCAAACAATCTCCTAGTTTTCTAGAAGCAATAGGATTAGAAAAAGATTTTCTAGCCGATATGAAAGATGATATGTGACTGCAAAGAGGAACTTACATATCAGCGGAAGAATTTTCTTTAGTATTTTCAATTATTGCGCCTGTCTTTATATATGGATTCCCTTTAATTCAGGTTTACTGGCATGTTGTCTCCCATCAATGATTGAGAGGTGTTTGCTTCAGTCTAAGTGTCTAACTAATGGGTACTTTCGGCATTGGAACTTTTTTTTTTTTTTTTGAAAAGTAAGGCATTGGAAATTTTATGTAAAGGAATGACTTCTGTAGCATGGATAGAGTTCGTTTACCTTTGAAAGGGATTGATTTCACTAAGGTCTGAGTTTGGTTTCCAGTATCAAATTGACACTTTCATTGGTTATACTCTCCATTCTCCAAGGAAATTATGAGAGATAAAGGGACCATTGTAGAAATTTCAGGAATGCCGAACAGGTTAGTTGATGTATTGAGAAGACTTGGTGTGGTTAACTTAGATGTATTTAGTTTTGAAATATGTTAGGTCAAGGAAAATGCGTAAGAAATTTAAGAAAATATTCGCATGGACTATTAATGTCTTTAATGCTTCATGAGTGGAAAAGTCAACTTGCACTTGCTATATGGTTAGGAGCTATAAATAAGGGTTTTTTATTTACGTATGAGGGGTAGTGAAGCTTTGTGGCTGTTGGCTTCCCTATAAGCAGTTTGATGGAAACAATTCTACGATTAGAGAGCTATGAAATTTTAGTAGAAGGTAATTTTTGTTTCCTGGTTCTGATTCAGAAGTTATTTTTTTATTTTCCTACCACGTCAAAGATTGTAGTTTTATATGTGGGTTATAAACATGGAAATTGCATTTAGTATTTTCTCTGAGTCGTGATTTGTATAAATTAGGGCAGAGATAGGTTCTGAGGTTTGAGAGGCATATCGTTTATTTCTATAAAATTGTGTTGGCTTATTGAAATTGAAACAATTATTGTTAGGTTTTTACGAATCTTTCTATAACAAGTTATGATTCAAGAAATAGTCCGAGGTGTGGTCCAACATTTGTTTACTGTTTTTCTGAAGGGATTGATTTCACTGTGATCTGAGTTTAGTTCCTAATATCAACTTGAACTTTGCTACGGGATGACAATTAGGTTCACGTGTGAAGTCAGTTTCTTTTCCTACTCCAACTGTTTCATTATTAAGCCCTTTTCGAAATATGAGTAATTTTTGGGGAAAATTGCTTACATGTGGAGGCATTCTTGCTTAAAAGCGTCCTTTTCATCTCATGGGAGTTAGTGAAAGCAGCAAAAAGGAGGTTGGAACACATGATTTTGTAGGGTGGTGTGAAAGGAGGTTTTTGCTGGGTATAAGTTTATTCCTTCATGTGATTGTTAGACTCTGGACAATTTGTTGGATTATTATTATTATTTTATTTTTTTGAGTCAGGGTTACTAATATCTTTGAAAAGTTGGATTTCACAAATTATCCTGTGGAGCTGATATCATGATTGCTTGTGAAATAGCAAAAGATGTGTCTAAAGATTGCTAAAATATAATGGTGAAATGAGGAGATGAAGAAATTAGGAATGCAATATGGCTCTTTTGGGAAAAGGCGAAATTCTCAAACCGGAGAACTTTAGAATTTAAGACTGTTTTTCTTCATTCAAGTGGTGACGGTGTAAGAAATATCTAAGAATTCATGTACCAACGGCAACACCACAGAATTTCACCTAGGTTTCTGAGGGCAATAAGAAAAGGAACAGTGATCTTATTTACTAGTCATTCTGAAAGATAACTTGTAACTGAAAAAGAACTTGCATAACTGAGAAAGCAGTTTAGCTTAGAATTTCAATTACCACACCTGTCTTTCAATATGGGTTCCCTTTAATTTGGGTTTAGTGACTTGTTATCTCACATCAATGATTGAGAGGTCTTTGCATCAGTCTAATTAATGGGTACTTTCTTGCATGATAATTTATATTTTAAGGATGACTTTTGTAGCATGGATGGAGCTAGCATTTCGGGCCTGTTTGTTTGACAAGGAATTCAGTCAAAAATATAAGTTGATGCTTAGTTGCTTACGATCGTTATACCATATGTTGCCTATTTGAGATAGTAACATCAGCTAAGCCCTACCATTAGTTTTAAGAATTTGGAATTGGCTACATGAATCCCTTTTTTCGCCACTCTGTTTGGGACATTTTGAATCTATAGAAAGATGAACCATGGTTTAAAAAGGCAATACAAGGCGCACCTCAGACACGTAGCCTCTATGCCTCAGTGTGCTTATTTTGGTATATTTTTTTGAGGCAGGCTGGCATATGTTATTTAAATATAAAATGATTTTTACTATGTTTTCAGTGTTAAAAATGTGACTTTTNATTATATTTATATGTTTTTTTTAAAAAATTATAATTTTATGACTGATTTTTTTTGGTTTGTTTTGGGGCTTATGCCTCGCGGAACAAAAACGTCTCAGTACCTAGTTCCTCCTTTTTAAACTAGGGAAGGTCCAATGCAATTAAATATTTTGCAACTACTTCAATCTATGTTAATTTTGGTCTACTAATGAATGAAGGAATAGGAAAGAAATTTCAACTTTCAAGATGGCAATTGTAGTCAATAGTAACTTAATTCTAGGAATGTAAATACTCATTCAGATGTTTTATTTTGATTATTTGAATCTAGAAATTAACGAAATTTCAAGATGCGCATTTTGCTACCATTACTTGTAAATTATGGAGAGCAGCCTCTTATCATTTCTGTGTTTGATAATGTTTCTCCGTATATTTGTATCAGTTTTTCCACCATATCTTGCAGATGATTTGCTTCACCTCTATTATTTGTGTTGATTTGATTCTCCTCTATGCTTCCTATTATCTTTTTTTCCGTTAAACAAAACCGTATAGTTCTCGAAAGAACGAAAAGCTTGAAACTGAGATTTGAGAAATGGTGGCTTAGACTGATCGTGGTGGTCAATGTCATTATCACACAGACTCATTTCCTGCTTACCATGGACACATACGATATCTTCAAGGCCTTAAAAGTTTACTGAAGATAAAAATTTTCCAAGCTCAAGATACCAAATATTTTAAATTCTCAATTTGTTGACTCTGATATTGAATCAAATATGATAATGCTATCGCATTGATTCTTTTGTATGGGATAAAATTGCTTCTGATTATACCATATGTAATTTACCTCTGTTTCATTAGGACACCTTTCCTACCAAACAGGATCTCATAGTTATGTCATTATATTGTTTTTGGGTTCAATATCACTGTGTTTGGCTTTCTCAGCTAGACAATTGATGAGGTATCTTCATTATCCAATAGTTCTATTTTTCAATATGAGCTTTGTATTATTTTAGATCATAATTGGGACACGCTTCTAATATATTCATTTTAGTTACAAGAGTTGTCTCAACTGGGTACTTATTTACCTCTTGATTATAACTGCAGTGAAGTGTTAAATAAGTCACATGTTTATTGGCAGAGCCCTTCACTTGATTTGGCTTTTTTCGCATTTTGGACAGATGTAATTAGCAGCAACGCAATGGACTTTTATGCAACCAGCCCTGGACCAGTTGATGAATCCGTTTTGTATGATCAAGATAAGCACGTCTCTGCTGCAGTTTGGGAGGGACAGGTGTCACTATGAAATAACTTCTCCCCTCTTATTTTTGCTTGTAAAACTTTTATAACATGCACGTGTTAATTGGATATTAACAGGAACGGGGCGCACTTAGATGTCATGAACATACTTCAAAGCTTGACCGGTGGATGCTCACCGAGAAACAAATCGAATTAGTCAAGAAAGCTGGATTTGGCTACTTGAGATTAATACCAGCAATCAGTCTTGATAACCCACTTATATCCGCTCTAGTTGAGAGATGGAGAAGAGAAACAAACACATTTCATATGACTGTTGGGGAAATGACGGTGACTCTGGAAGACGTTGCTTACTTGCTTGGGCTTCCAATTGACGGTGAACCTGTTATTGGTGTAACATATACGGCATGCGATGCACTATGTGTTAAGTATCTGGGGAGAGTACCGGATTCTGGGTACGCAAGTGGTGGAATGGTGAAGCTTAGTTGGCTGAAAGAGACCTTCTCCCATTGCCCCGAGAATGCCTCAATAGAAGATGTTGAGTTTCATACTCGTGCTTACCTTTTATACCTTGTTGGTAGTACAATTTTTTCCACCACCACTGGTAATAAAGTTCCTGTCATGTACCTTCCATTGTTTGAGAATTTCGATGAAGCTGGTAAGTATGCATGGGGTGCAGCAGCATTATCCTTCTTGTACAGAGCACTTGGAAATGCCTCCCTCAAATCTCAAAGCACAATTAGTGGCTGTTTAACACTGCTACAGGTAAATTGAACCTGGCCTTCACTTGCATCATTGGTATCTTTAATACTCAAGAAATACTAAGGACTCTGGTAGCCTGTCATTTGTTTTTTTATCCTGAAGGTTTTTTGGTTAATTTTTACTTTTGAATAGTGTTTTCTTTTTATCTAGTGCTGGAGTTACTATCACCTGAACATCGGTCGACCCAAACTTCATCACGATCCAATCCATGAATGTTTTCCATTTGTCCTTAGGTGGAAAGGGAAACACAGCGGTCCAACATCAAATCGTGATGTTGCCTTCTATCGTAAAGCTTTGGATTCGTTACAACCTTCTGATGTGAGTTGAAAATTGAAATATTATTTGGGTCCAAACTTCCCCTTTTCTTTCATTTTGTGCCAAAATGACAGTGTTGATGCCATTTTGTTATCCAGGTCGATTGGTGTCCTTATATAAATATCAGTCACACTGTTATACCAGAGTTTATTTTAAATCAACTCATTCTTGGAAGATCAAAGACAATGTTGATTTGTTTTGACAAGGCAGAAAGACACCTTCCAGATCGTTGCTTAAGGCAGTTTGGCATGCATCAAACTATACCGGAAGAAGTCCAGAGATGGGAAAGGAAGACTCGTGGGGTTGATGGTGGGGTAGATCTATCAGGGAAAATGGAATCGGAACTTAATGAATGGTCATATCGTCGTTTTCATATTGTGGAGGCTGAAGAAGATCTGGATGAAAGTGAATACAAGCACTGGTACATGAAAATTACGCGCAAATTAGTAGGCAGACCCATACCCTTCTCATCAGAGTTTCAGAGAATGGTAAGCCTCCACGTGATGTTTTGAACAACTAATAGCTTGACTGGCATATGTTTCATTCTCGTTTTTTCTTCATTGTAGTTCATCACATTTAACTTACGTTACAGGATGCTGCATTGAGGGACATTTCACATCTAGCAGATACCCTCTCGACTCACGGGATGGATGATCTCCAGATACAGTCAGTGGCAAGAATCAGGTATATTGCACATGAATGTTTGAGGGACCATGCCAGAAGCTCGACAGTTGTCATAGCAGATCCACAAAATGATGTTGGGAAAAGGATAAGAGGGAAGGAAAGAGTTAGGAGGAGGGAAATGGGTAAACGCAAACGGAAAGATGATCCCGAGCAATATTATGCAGTTAATATGAACGTCCATTCCCAGTTATATGATGATGATCATGCACAACTTTATCATGTGGATGGTGATGTCGATAATAATCAAGAACTATCCATTCCGGCTAATGCAGGTGATGACGGAGAGCTGTCTCCTATGGCTCGGGAAGTTGATGGAGGACAGCTTTGTGATGTAACTGACAACGTTGATTGTGACGTAACAGAAGGGGTAGATGAATTGCCCTCGGATCATGCGGCTGAAGAAGATGATATCAAGCTTACTCGTTGCTCAGATGAAAAAATGCTGCCTGGTTCCCATGCTACTGTTGATGTCGCACCCCAGTCAACCCTCAATAACAATGAGGACGTTGCCCGGCAGAATGATTACAGTGTTTTGGCTTAGAGAAGAGAGTTGACAACTTCAACTTTGAATTGTATATAATTTAGTTTCTAGGTTATTAACAATGAGACTCTTGTTCTAGTTTTGAACTATTTATCTATCTATTGTTGAAAATTGAAAAAATAGAAAAAAAAATATTATGCTTCCAAATTATTTGATTCATAATTTTAGGGGATTTTCTTTTTCTTACCGAATGTGAGTTAAAACATTTGTTGTTCACTAAGTAGGACGCTGAATAACAAATAAAAACTTGAAGAAAACCCTTGGAATTTTTAACGTTTACCGTTATAATCCATAAAATAATTGCCTGAGCTTTTAGCTCAAAGAAAAAAGTTAAAATCATGAAAAGATGTTCTAAAGTAGAAAATGTGGGGGCTTGACTAATGCTGTTTATTCTCCCTCAGCAAGATTATAAGCCTTTTTCCAAAGCCATGTTTAATGGAATCCTAAATCTTTCATCATTTCTTATTAGCTGAATAGCATTTTCCAAACCCTTTACTTCAGATTGTTGATCGAGGAAACAGTAATAACTATCATAGCTAAAAGCTTTTCCTTTACCCTTTACCTTTCATCTTTTTGGGACGGAGAGAAAGGAAGATTAAAAGTTCTTTGTGCCTAGATAGACTTTTACGGGATTTAAAATCTCATCAACACTTGCAAATCAATTAAAGTTTCCAACAAAAAGTGTAAGTGGAATCAGGGACGGACCCACATGGGGTCATGTGGGGTCAAATGACCCCACAATTTTATTTTATTTTAAATGCAACTTATGCATTTTTACTCAGGGAATTATTCCCTTTCTATTACCCATTTTATTCATAAAATAGAGTACAATTATAGAGGGGGACTCTCCAACAAGAAGTATACCTATCTAAAAATTTACCATACCAATTTTCCAACAAGATAAAACTTCTTTTTTGAAATTCTTGTGTTCCTACTGGCAACCTCGTCATCCTTCTATACAACTTCATCATCATTTTATACGATGTAATTATACGACGTTTTCAGAGTATGAAAACGCGAAGGATACAATTGTAATAGCTTATTGCCTTATTTTCGTTAATGATATGTAGTTA
>CAIGRF010215872.1:0-15771 GCA_903798235.1 Fraxinus ornus
CTTAAGACTCTCATCATATATCTTCATCACTATCAGAATCTTCCCCACTCTCAGACTCTTCACTACAACTAATGCTCTTAGCCTCCTCACTCACCTTATCAGATTCAGTCTTAACTCTAGACGTGAACGCCATATATTTTTGTTCATCCTCACCGCCAGAAGTATTACTTTGATCACTCGAATCCAACTCTTCATCACTCAGAGTCACTGCTAATGCCTTACCCTTTCCTTTTCCCAAATTATTCTTAAGATTAGGACATTCATTCATATAGTAACCAAACCCCTTGCACTCATGGCTCATAACAGATTGGGTTTTCTTACTGGAAGTCCTAGAAGAATTTGTATCACGCTTCTTATACAGGAATTTAAGAGGATTAGCATTTTTCCTCTCTTGAGGTTTTCTCCTATTCCTCATGGCATTTTGGAATTGTCTAACAAAATAGACAAATTCACTCTCCCTAATGGTCTCGACGTCAGTTGACTCACTTTATTCTTCTGTAACGGTATTCATGGCAATTGATTCAACCTTACTCTCTTCAATCGCCGTGATCTTAGGTCTAAACCTTTCCGGAAAGGATCTAAGGACTTTTCTAACTATTTTAGGCTCTGAAATTCTCTCACCTAGGTTGAAGCTAGAATTTACTATGTCATTTAAGCTCGCATAAAAATCATCAAAAGTTTCATCTTCCTTCATCTGAATTTCTCTAAACCTAGTGGTTAACATCTGCAATTTAGAGTTCTTAACATCCTGAGTTCCTTCATGTGTGGTCTGTAGAATATCCCAAACCTTTTTAGCTACCTCGCACATAGACACTCGCCTAAATCCTCCGGGGATACTGCCATAAACAGGGCATGTAAGGCTTTGTTATGCCAGTTACACTCATCTAAGTTCATTCTAGTCAAATAAGCTTTGGAAGTGGGGATTAATTCATTATTAATCGTAGAACTAGGTACAACCCAACCATTTACTACACTAAGCCAAATACGTTCATCCAGGGATTTTAAAAAGGCTCTCATCCTAACCTTCCAGTAGGCATAATTGCTTCCGTCAAAAAAGGAGGCATGGATAGAGACTGAGTTATATAGATAAATTTATGGGTCAGAAATCGAAATAAGTCTCTGATACCAATTGAAAATACGAAGTTCGACCAAAACTACACATAGAAGGGGGTGAATAGGTGTTAATACGGATTTAAAAATTATAATTAACCAGCAATAAGTCACTAATTAATTATCTC
The DNA here is from genome assembly GCA_903798235.1 of Fraxinus ornus. Lineage (NCBI taxonomy): Eukaryota > Viridiplantae > Streptophyta > Magnoliopsida > Lamiales > Oleaceae > Fraxinus > Fraxinus ornus. Next base: position 1,239 of record CAIGRF010215872.1, read on the forward strand.
TAGATGTTTAAGCATGCAGTCCAATTACCCTATATCAGAATATGAAAACAATAAATAAAGCAATAAATAACACGTCGAATGTTCACGGAGAAACCCCAGTTAGGTAAAAACTCCGGGAGCTTTGCTAATTAAAATCCACTATAAACGATAGAACCTACACTCCGCCAAACAAGACGACAACACGAACTTTCTGACCTCCTGATTGAAGTTAATACAGTCCTCATGGATTGTGTGCCTCGCAACAACTCCTAATTGAGCTTCTGACAGCCCTCCCGGATTGCGTACCCCTGCACCAACTCCTGACTGCAATCTGACAGCCCTCTTGGATTGCGCGCTCCTGCACCAACTCCTTTACTGCATTATCAAAGCCCTCCTAGATTCTCTAACCCTTGGCTTTATGGATTCGTTTATCTCCTGTAGATTCTTGAAAAACTACGCGTTCCTCAGTAAGCTTGATATTTGGATTAACTGGAACTGATGTTTTCTCCGCCAAGTATAATCAAATCAATGAAGTTTGAAGTCTCTCAATGAATTGGAAGATGAAAAGATGAAGCTCTCATGTTCTCTCTATGTTTCAACCTCTGAATTTAGGTTCTGTGTATTTATATGAAAGGGTTAGGGTTGAATGTGCTAGATAAAAAAAATCTTGAAATCGCAATTAAAAAATTCCCGGATAACCTTGTCGCTCGAACGAAAGCTCAGAGACAGTCGACGATAGTGTATCACTTGAGCGAAGTCCGGCAACAAGCGAGTAACACTATTTCTGTTTTTATTTCTGACGCTCGAGCCAAGTTTTGGTGACAATTTAGCGAGATTTCGATGCCATTTTTCATTCTTTTCCATTCTCGAATCCTAGACCTAATATAACACAAATTCAACTATTTGCAACTAACTCCTTAACTTTTACTTCATATTAATTTTAGTCCATTTTGTTCACGGACTTGTCAATTACATCAAATACCTAACACAAGTATTATTAATAGAGTTCAAGTTGTCTATCAAAATGCCCATCATGATCATTGCATCTATTATATAAAAGGCAATTTAAGGATCGTAACTCAAAAAATCAAGATTTTTCTACTTTTAAAGAAAGTGGCAGAGGCATATACTTTAGAAGAGTTTGGACATTATATAAGCGAAATTAAGATAATTGATATTAAAGCTTGGGATTATTTATTTAAGGTACGTTTTCATACTTGAGTCATGTCACATTTTCAAGAGAACCGTTAAAATATCATAATATCAAACAATACAGAGTCATTGAATTCGGTGTTTATGAAGATTGACAGAATTCGATACTTGCATTGATTGAGAGTATTTAAGAAAAGATGGCAGAAATGATTTTATGAAAGGCGTGTGAATACACCAAGCACTCTAACACCAATAATTGAAGAAAATTTGTATAAGAATGTTGATAAAGCCAAGAAATTTGTTGTTGAGCTGATCGATTAGTTCACATATAATGTGAGGAATGAAACCATAAATTATACTGATAACTTGGATGAAAAAACTTATACTTGTAGACTATTTCAATTAGATCATTTATCATGCTAGCATGCAGTAGCTGTGGACTTAAAGCTAAAAAATTGACAAACAAAATTCTTTTAGCAATACTTGAGGCAACGTGCAAAAATAATTGCGATATACAAGATATACTCCTTTTGCGTCATCCAAGACTTCAGTAATATCATTAGAATTAGGAGGAAGTGTTGATTTCCAAAGGCATATTCTTGGTAGCCTATTGTTAGATAACCTAGCAAGATACATGTTTGCTATTCAAGGAATACACTCCAAGGCCCACACCTATATAAAGAAGTATAAGTTGTTTACAAATATTTAAAATCAAATAAAAACAATGTGCAAATAAGAAGTTTTGACCATTTACCTGTATCACTAGTAGAAAGCCTCACAAAGAATATTTGGGTTTCGGATCCTTTGACACTCTAAGGAATGAATATATCGTAAACTTGAAACTTTTAATTCCCCATGGATGTTCATTAAATAACTCTTAAGTCATCAACTATATCTAATTCCCCAATCTGTGTTTATTATTCATGTTTTCTACATCTTTTTCAAATGACTCATTTAACTCTTTAGGCGTAACCTTGCTAGATGTTGGGGAATATTTATTTCTCAATCTACCATTTTCATTTATCGAGCTCTCATACTCATCCTCATTACCGGGGCTTAATCCTACGACGAGCATAAACTCATATAGGGAAAAGCAGGCAGCTTTTTCCAAGTATAAATAAAACCACGATTCATCTTCATTGATAAAAACAACCCATCGTAATAATAGGTTGTGAATTAGTTGAGCAGTTATTTTCACGTTCCTAATGTCGTATAATTTTTCGAAGCATGACTTCAAGAATATCTCCTTACGAATATCATCTAATGCATCATATACTTTCTCCATGTTGACATGTTAGAACATGTCTTGACCTTTGTATCTCGACCACCGATGTTGTATATGTACTCCATCCTACAAATGGCGTGAGAATATTAGCATCTCAATTGAAGTAAAAGTACGTAAACTTAAGATGCATTAATTAATCAATAAGAAAATGAGCAAAAGAATATAAAGATTTTAGTTTTAAACTTCTATTATTGTTAAATGGCATAGAGCAAATATTTTCTTTTGATTTGCAAAGGATAATAAGTGTGCACAGGAAAAAGAATGGTGCATGCAAGAGCCTTCTCAGTCTGTGATATGATTCTTAACAAGATTTCCCCACTATATAAATGAATATCACACATTTTTTCCTTTTGTGAACGTATAAGAACCAAAATAATTTACAACAAAAAATAAATTCATTTGAAAAACATAACTACGGACTCAATTCAATAATTGGCACCAGGAACTGGTGCTAGAAATTGGAATAAGTGCTTTGAAATTATTGCTTTTTAAAGTAAATCGGTTGCAATCTCAATTGATTTTTTTTTTCTAACAAATTCAAGTTCCATGTCTCCAAAGATCAACAAAGTGTTTATCTGAAAATTAAAGTAAGTTTTTCGTGATTATAGAAAAAGTTGTATATATTCCTGATTACATGGATTAACAAAAAAAGGAAAATTATCATTACATTCAATTCATCTCAAAAGTTTCTGAAAACAGAGGGAATGACTTTTTCTTCCAAAATATCCATTTGAAAAGGACATTAAATAATGTTACAAGTGAGAATCTCCAGTGGATCCATTTAAGGAATTGTACATCAATTCAATTTCAAATAAAATCAGCAACCAAGTTAAGATATCAGTTTTTAACAGTTACGGCAAACTCGAACCCAACACTCTAATACTCCAATCTCTTAACAATCTCCAAAACTAAAGGTCTGTTCTCTTTGCTGTTTTCATATCATTTTCAATTTTCAATTTTCGAAAACACTGAAAATACGTTTACTTACCTATTTTTAGAAATGAATTTTTAAAAACGAGTTTAAAATTTACAAAGAAAACGGAAAACGCCAAAAAAAGTCGTTTTGGCTGTTTTTAGTTAAAACCAAGTCAAAACTTCATTTTTTTTAATTTTTGAAAATAATTTTAAAAAATGACAAAAAGAACGCGTTTTTAGCAATTTCAAAATGGACACTCAAAATACAAAATTCAAAATAAATTCAAAACTCAAAACACAAAATTAAAACACGAAGAGAACAGCCCACAAGCTTCTCCAACACTGAAGTGGTCCAACAAGAAACAACCTCACACTTATCTCCAATTTTGATCACAGCAATTCAACAAAAAAGTTTTGCACGTTGCAAATTGTTTCCTCACTTAACAAAGCTTCTCCAACTTTCGAACCACCTAGAATCTCATAACAATCCCATTAATTGCAGAAAGATAACAAAAAAGAGACAAAAATTTGGTTCATGATTCGACTTTAGATCACTTTTTCTAGAAGTGGAAAATGGCATAATTGGGCTTTTCACATTTCTACAGCCATGTTGACTTTTTGCCGTAATTCTGTTACCTAAAGCAGCCCGACGTCTCCAATTTACAACTCTGTGCCTACCGGACTTGGAAGAAACAAATGGTGACCTCCAACCAAACCATAAAGAAATTCACAATCAAATCAGTCTTTAACATCGTTACAGCAAATCTCAAACCCAACACTGTAATATTCCAATATCTTAACAATCCCCACAAGTGATCAGTTCAAATGTAGAAACTCGAGGCATACCAAAATCATTGGAAAAAAGTATTTATTTAATAATGGAGTACGTTGAAACCAAAATAAAATTTTCACAATTAATCTAGTCCTTCTTCTTCATTGTTGTTTCTCAACGAGAATATCTTCTTCTTCGTGTTATCGATGCGACTGCTTCTTGACCGATTTCAATTTGAGAGCCGTTTATTTTTGTTTAGGGCTGAATGGTATAAATGGAAAATAGAAAATGAATCAAAGAAAAATAAAAAAAAAAACCCTTACTCTTGGGTGAAAAGGCCAGTTTCGACTATTCTCACACCTAATACACAACAAATATCATAACAAAATGGAAAAAGAAAAATGGAAAAAGAAAGGAAGAAAGAATGAAAGAAAGAAAAGAAAAAAAAAAAAAGAAAGAAAAAAAGAAAGAAAGAAAAGAAAAGAAACGGCTAACAGTTAAATCATATTCAAACAACCTCAGGGCCCGTTTGGTAGAGATTAAAATTGAAAAATTAGCCGTTATGGTTGACTTTTATTAGACGAGTGGGAGGATCCAATAACGGCTATTTTCAATTTTAATTGGATTTTAATCTCTACCGAACGGCGTCAATAATATCTGCCTATTGAATTATTGAATAATCAAAAATAGAAATTACTTATACCTTATGGGTATTAGAATCAAGTTTCATTAGATTTTGATAAAAATTCATAAAATATATGATTGAAAAGTTATGGAGATTATATAATGTAGATTAAAATTAGTTGTTAACTTTGATCTAAATTAAAATTTGATTTTGATTGTTTACCAACCAGGAGCTTAAATACATCAACAATTAACAAGAATGCCAAAAATCTCATATCCAAAATTATTTAATGGATAATTTGAATAAAAATTCAAAATATTCTATAATAAAAATGAGTAACTTACTGGAAAAATGAACTTTCAGTAAGTAGAATGAAATTGAAATATGGGACAAAACTAACACAAAAATCTAATAAATTAGCTTTCAATGCATTATATAGGTGTAGAGTTTTTTTTTTTTTTGCTCTTGTTTGTATTTGACGCGGACAAGTTTTGTGATTTTTATTGTAATTTAGCGTAACTAGATAATTATTCTTAAACTTTTATAACCGCCAGTTTGATTCGTTAAAATTATAATACAATTTTTTTTAATCTTACATTTTTCAATAAAATAATATTTTTCATCACATCAATAATTTTTCATTTTTTTCAACCACACATTCTCTATCAATCTACTATTCCAAAAATACATTTTTTCAAAATAATGTGGTTCAAACACATCATAAATTAATACCCCCATTAAAGTTTTAATACATTTTCCCTTTAGTTTTCAACAATACATTTTTCAATAAAATAATATTATATGTAAATAAAAATTTTCTTTTTATTACAATCATCCATTTTCTTAAAAAAATAATAATTATAATATTATTTCAAAAATTATAATACCTAATGCGGTCAAACGGTGCTGAATTTTAATCGCAATTGCTGAAGTCCTCAATTATCCGAATACTAGGGCTTGAGGCTCAATAGCTAATCCAAATCCAAATCCAAATCCAACCTAAATTAGAATTTATACATTCTAAGAAATTCTTGTTAAAATCATCCCTTTTTCCCCCTAATTGTACCGCTTTTTGTGGTAAACCTGATTTTATATTAAACTGGATCAACCAATCAAATCCTTTCTTCTGAAAACTACGCTCAATTGACCTGAAATTTCATCGATCGCGATAACTGCAATTTTCAATCCTACGTCAAGTATCGACAAACTATATATGTGTATATATGTATCTATATCTAGCGGAAGATGGGATTAATTAAGAAATTAGCGGGCTTTCTAGGGTTTGCGAGGGATGAAGGGCAGATTGAAGACGCTGAATCCGCTGACGCGAGTATATCTTCATCAGGCGTTGCTGCTGCTGCGACTGCAGTTCCAGTTCAGCATCTTCCCCGTAAAGGCTTCAGTGTACCAGTTCAAGTGGCAGTCGAGCGGGCCCAGTTGGGTCCCGTCATTGTTCCGTGTAATTCCGGGGAAGGCGGCATTCAGGTGAGTTGTGGAATGCTTTTATCTCGATGTCGTTTTAGTTGTATTTGTTTTCAATTATAAATTGTGGGTCAATTGCGTTAAAGTTTTGTTCTTTATGTTTATTTCAGTTGAAGCTGAAATTGATTGGATTATGGTACTATTAATCATTGAAATTTTAAGATAATAGAAGTTGGATGATTAAGGAATCTGCTTATTTCAGATCTGATGACCCTAATGCATAATACATGACTAGAAAATTACAGGATTAGAGTACCCCTAACACCCAGTTGGAGTGGGTTTTATTTTTATGTAATGTGAACTTCATTCTGGTTTAATTCAAGATGCGTGGAACAGTTGATTGATTGGAGAACATACAATTATTTTCTTGAATAGCATTGTTTGGATGTTAGTTGTATAGATTTTTTGTCGATTCGCTATTAAATTCTCTTTTGTTTGGTACTGAAACATCATGGTGCCTTTGATAGGCCTGTCTCTAAAGTGCTGTTATCTTTTCTTGAAATGGAATCTTTTGTTGTCTATCTAGTTATACATGATGATAGCTACATTACAGAATCTGCACATTGCACCATCTAATATTTAGATGAGGATTGTGATTTGGTTCATGAAAACAACTTGTGAAAAACAATATCTTAGTGTCTGAATTAATTACTAAGTGCAGTTGTGAAGAATGAAAAGCTGTAATATAGATGTCAATTAATTTCGGATACTTTATATAATTAACTGGGTCTGTTATAAGCTGCATCAATTTGATCATGGCAAGGAGATGTTAGTAGAAGAGTTAGCTTGGCTGGGTATCCAGACTTAAATTTATAGCCCTTTCTTTTGGGAACATTCTTCAAATTGGTGTAGCCCTTTCGTAACTTAGTGCGTGTTCGGTGGTGCTTAAAATCCAATTAAAATTGAAAATATAGCCGTTATTGGGTCTCACTCGTATAATAAAAGTCAACAATAACGACTAGTTTTTCAATTTTGATCCGACTTTAATCTCTATCTCTACCGAACACGCCCTTAGTTTGTTTATCATTTTGGGAACATTCTTCAAATTAATGAAATGTTTTATGTAATGCTGCAACTTTATTCATTAATTGATATCTGGGTGAAAATCTACTGATGACTTCCATTATGTACTAATGTAGATTATATTCTGAGCATGTTTGGCTAAACCTAAAAAGAAGTAAGTTGGAAGTAAAAAAGTAAGTTTGCTTATTTAGTATTATGTCTGTTTGGGAAAGTGTAGTTATGGGTAAGAGTTGACAAAGAAGCTTCTATTAAGTTAAACTAATATGCTAAATTACCAAAAAGTTCGGATGTTATTTTATTTATGAGAAGAAATAAATGGTAATTTTGATATGACGAAGGGTTGAATGGTTTTTTCATTGGTCAATCTCATAAAAAATCTACCTTCTTTTGACTGTAAGGAATGACCAGCTTCTAAAGAACCAATTGTTTAATTAAAAAAACTAATAAAAGTAAACATCTTCATTGTCAGAAAAATATGTTTGGCTGGTACAAGTTACTTAGAACCAACTTTGACCGGCTTTTAAGCTCGGCCAAACATGCTTTCTGATCTAATAGGTGTGTTTTCCCAGTGTCAAGTGTAGATTTACTGTTGTAATGAACATATCTATAGTTGTGCCTGTTATTTCATATATGGAAAAAAATTGGAATATGCTCAAGAACAGTTAATAGTTTTCTCCATAATTGTTTGAGTTAGGTAGATCTACTATAGTAATATTTAATCGGTAAATTTTTTTTTTGTCTTCCTCTCCTCTGAAGGGAACAGCTGCATGGGGCAGGTGTACGACAATGTTATTGGTACAATTGATTTATAGTTTACATCAATGTCAACGTCTGCATTTCACTATTAAATTTGTTTAAGGTCCAGAATATTGTTTTAAAATACCAAATTGCTGATTTGTGCCTGGTTGCTGGTGAACAAATTCTTAATATTCTTTTCTATGTTAGGAATTAAGAATTTAAGGTGTCTGTCACCTCAATGATGTTCTGTGGTATATGTTTTCTATATGCTGAAAGTATGATTGAATTATGTGATAAAGTTGGAACATAAATAAAACAGTTGATATTGATGATTAATAAAGCAACTTCAAAATGTTCTTAATTAGTTGACAATGATTCTTATATTGCAAAATTATGGTATAGCCAAGGATTAGAATCTGGAAGTGAACCTACCGTATTTATAATTGGAACAGGTTCTACTAGTAACAGCTTCTGATGTTTTGTGTTAGGCTCATGGATGTATTTGATGGAACTTGTCCCATGAGCCACCCCTCCAAAAAGAAGAAACCATAACAAGTCATTATTTTTGGATAGGTTCAAGAAAAGTGCTCTTTTAAATGTGTTTGTTACCACAAAAGCTATTCCTAATAGCTTTACCGAAGCTAAAAATTGACAAAAAACTTTATTAAAACAACTTTAATAAAGTAGATTTCATAAAAAAGACAAAGTTTGAGTCAAAGATACAAGGATGATATGAAGAGCAATAATATTTGTCCTTCAAGATTCTTCAATTCAATTTAAGATAGTTTTAAGTCTGAAACTTCAAGTATAAAAAAAGAAGTCTCGAGACCTCCTCCAGTGTGTTTTAGCAAGAGATATAACATCTTCAAGAATTTTTTAGAATTATCCTTGTATTCTAAAGTTTTCTTTATCTTTCAATATTTTAATACTCAATTTTATCAAATAAAAATTTCTTCATTTCAAAAGTTTATATTCTCTAAATTTTATTATTTTGTATCACCCTTCGAACTATTCCCCATCCCTGAGCCTATTTTGGTATCAAAGCCATAAGCGTCTTGAGTGAGGTTATAGTCTTACTGTTTTAGGTACTGTGTCACCGGAAAAACGGGTGTTAGGCGGATGTCTACTGAATAGCATTGGTCAGCCGTGAAACCGATCAAAATTGCATTAAGGATTAAACCCTACCAAATATTTTGAAAACACTAATGAGTAGCGTCTTTATGGTGCTAGTGGTAAAAAATTCAATATTCAGTACAAACTTTCAAATGATCATGTTTGTAATTCAAATATTTGTTTCAAAAATATATTTTATTTAGTCAAAGATTTAGATCAAGAAGTTATTTTTTGCACTCCTTTCATTATTCAAATTTATCCTTTTCAATCTAATTCAAAAGGTCTCATTATCAATATTTTGGAACAATAAATATTTTTTGAATTTACGAATCCTCCATCTTACAAAGATGTGAATGCTTTGAAAGAAGCATCAATTACAAAATTAATTAATAGTATTAATTTCAAAAGGAAACATATTCAATTTCTTAAAGAAAAAATCAAATTTCAAAGAATTGAAGAACAATTAAAAAATCCTTCAATCATTGAAAAGATTTCTTTGCTTCAAAAAAAAATTGAAGAAATATGTTTTACTATTCCAAATGCTTTTTGGAATAGGAAGAAACAATGTTTTTCTTCCTTACAATTCTAATTTTCATGAATTCAATATTGCAACAAAATCCTGTTCTATTCAAATGAATAATGAATAAAGAAATTCAATATTTAATGGAAAATAAATTAATTCGGCCCAATAAATTTCCTTGGAGTAGTTGTCGTCGTATTTTTGTCTGCCATTGTCTTTTTTTTTTATAGAATCTATGTATTAAAGTTGCTTTAATAAAGTTTTTTGTCCATTGTTAACGTTGGTAAAGCTGGTACGATTGTGCTAATAGCTTTTGTGGTGGCAAACACATTTGAAAGAGCAGTTTTCTTGAATCTGGTAATTTCGATACTTATCTAAAATAATTGAGTCCATGTAGTCATTTTTAATTTTCTTTGAGTTTTCTGCTCAATCAAATCATCAATATTGTCCAACTCAAAGCACATGTCTTCATTGGTTTGAGCATAGTTTGTTGATTCTGATTGAGAAGATTCATCATTATTTGATTTTGATTTATTTGAAGAGACCTTAGCCAACGAAGCAATCTTTTCTGAAATAATTTGTAATTCTTCTAGAGTTTTGCACTGATTAAACATGGCCATAAGTCCTAAATTTTCGACAAAGAAAATCAGTGTGTTTGTCTAATTCTTTCTTTGATAGTTTTGGAACACCCAATATTTCTTTTTTCTTAAATCCATGTATTTACAGCCTTAGAGCAACAATTTGTCTCATGGAATTTTGACCACCGTTTAACTTTGAGCTTTCTGACTATCCTTTTGACATTGAATTCAGAGCTTGTATTTTGAAAAACTTGATAGTCCCAATAGAAAATCCACAAGACTTTGAGGTTTTGAGCAAGTTGGAATAAAAGATTTTCTTGAGATTTTAAAAATGATTTTGCCTCCCTTTTAAAGTGTTTGAACCATTGATGAGTAAGATTAGGTAAAATTGTCTCATTGAGTTCAGAATGTTCGAATCAATTTTGAAACCATTTTTGGAAATTTGTAACACGGACTTGGTTAAAAAGGATAAACAAGGAATGTGTCACTGGTCTAAATTATAAAGTATTGAACCAAACATCTTGATAATCAAAATAATTGAAATGAGATTCGAATAGGTCTTCTTTAGATAGACGCATTTTCTTCTCATTAAATGGGTTTTGCCCTCAGTTTTCATAAGACAATACCCTTTGAATTGAAATTTTTGAAAAGTCAATATAATTTTCTTTTCAAGATTTTGAATATGAATTATTATGGTTGATCTTGATTTGATTAGAGGATAGTTTCATAATAAGCTCTGGTCTTTTTTATATTTCTTGGCATGAAATGGAAATGAGGGAATAAATTTTGAAGACGTTCCTCTAGAGAAGAATATCTATGATCCAATAAGTTTCCATTATAAAAATAGGAATTTGAATAGGTTTGGTAAAATAGTGAAAAGATGTGGAGGGTTGATATCTGATAATTTTTCATATCCAATTTGAACGGGGGGTTTTTTTTTTTTTTTGGTAATTTGAGGGTCTTTTTCTTCAGAGATCTTTTTACTATGAGGTGTTTGTATAAATGGATCTTTTGAAGCAAGAGTGGTTTTTTTAGAAGTAGAAGAACTCTGTCCTTCATTCTTTGAACCATTAACTTCGAATGTAATTTTCAATTGAAAGAATAGGAATTGACGATTTTTTCTTATTCATCTTTAAAGAAGAATCCATAACTCTGAATTTTATTTTGCAGAAACTCTCTAGTTAAGAAATCTGCAAGAAAGTTTGATTTATCTTGTATATATAAAATTTTGAAATCACATGATGATAAGATAGTTTACCATCTTGAGAAAATTTGTTTTGTAACGAGATTTTTTACGTCTTTTTGTAAAACTTCCATTGACGATTTGCAATCCGTTTTAAGAACAAATTATTTATTGATTAAATTATCTTGAAATTTTGAAATACATAAAACAATTACTATTTTTTTATGGTAGAATAATATCTTTGAGGGTCAGTCCAAACATTGGAATGGAATCTAACCAACTGTTCTTAACTAGACTTGACAGGAATTTGATTTAAGACTCCACCAAAACCCATGTCTGAAGCATCGATTTCTATAATAATAGAGGCAGTGGGGTTTAGGATTGGAAGACAGAGTACACTTTTGACTGCATCTTTAACTTTTCATACAGCCAAAGTATGCTCATTCAAGGGATCGGATTCTTTTGTATTCTTTTGAAAAGAGGGGCGGATAGTATCCTTATCTCTTCAATAAAGTCAGACACATAATTGACACATTTTAAGAATTATTGCATACTAGCTTTATTTAAGATTTTATCAGGAAATTGGTCGGTGAAATCTAGACTCTTTGAGTTGGAGTAATGGTCTAAATGAATGTTATGACTTAGAAACCTAATGCTTGATTGACAAAGAATAACTTTTTTAGAAGGGACTGCTAAACCATTATTCTTAATAATATAAATGAATGTGTTGATATGTTTAAAATGTTGTTATATACTTTCGGAAAATATGAGAACATCATCAATATAAATAATAATGAAATTTAGAAAAGGATTAAAAATATCATTCATAATTTTTTGAAATTTTGAATGGGCATTTTTTAGATCGAATGGCATAACATTCCATTCATATTGACCAAAAGGAACATTGAATGTCGTTTTGTATCTATCTTTAATTTGAATTTGCCAAAATCTTAACTTCATATCAAATTTTGAGAAGATAATATCTTTAAATAGCCTATCTAACAAGTATTTCTTTTGAGGTAATGGGTATCTTATCCATTGAAGAGGCTTATTCAAAGGTTTGTATTTGATGACTAATCATGAAGCTCCTCTTTCTATCTCAACAGAGTTATTGACATAAAAAGCTAAGCAACTCCAACGAGATTTACTGGGTCGAATCAATTTATTTTCAGTAAATCTTGATTTCCTATATACGAAGATCAAGTAATTCTTTATTCATTTGAATAGGACGGGATTTTGTTGAAATATTGGATTCATGAAAATCATAATTGTAAGGAAGAGATGTGTTTCCTGCTATTCCAAAAAGCATTTGGAATTGTAAAACATATTTCTTCTTCAATTTTCTTTTGAAGCAAATAAATATTTTCAATGATTGAAGGATTTTTTAATTGTCCTTCAATTCTTTGAAACTTGATTTCTTCTTTAAGAAATTGAGGATGTTTCCTTTTGAAATTAATATTATTAATTAATTTTGAAATTGATGCTTCTTTCAAAGCATTCACATCTTTATAAAATGGAGGATTTGTAAATTTAAAAATTATTTTTTGTCCCAAAATATTGGTAATAAGACATTTTGAATCAGCTTGAAAAGAATAGATTTGAATAATGAAAGGAGGGCAAAAAATAACTTCTAGGTCTAAATCTTTGACTAAAATATATTTTTTTTAAAAAAAAATTTGAATTACAAACATGAACTTTTGAAAGTTTGTACTGAGTATTGAGTTTTTTTACTACTAATACCATAAAGACGCTCAGAATTCTTTTTAAAATACTTGTTAGGGATTAATCCTTAATGCAAATCTTGATCGGCTCCAGAATCAATTAAGGCTAGAGTATGAAGCTTGAATTCTTCGTTGACTACAATAGTCATATTGCAGTACCATTTTTGAAACTGAATTCGAATAATACATTAATTTTTTCTTCTTTAGTTTGAGGATTTTCATGGAAATCTTAAATAATATCTCTGTCTTCCGACAAATCATGAAAATGATTGTTTTCTTGCTTCAGACTCTTTAAGAAAGTTAGTTCCATTTTGACGTCTTTCATTTGCTTTTCTAACGAAGCAATTTGAGATTTCATCTCATGGATTTCGTGTTTTAATTTAGAACAAGAAGATTTTGAACAAAAGGATCTTGAAGAACTTTCTTCTTTGAATCGCTTTAATATGTTATTCATATTAAACGGAGCAATAGAAGGTTTTGAAGGGAAAATAGAGGGGAACTTACTCTTTAATTCAGGATTTTCTATTTTCTTAATTATTTCTTGAATAAGTTCCTCTTTAGTAAGAGCGTTTATAGATTTACAACCACAAACTTCCTTTTCTTGACTTGAATTTGAGGAGTTTGAACTAGTTTCCACATCAGAATTTTCTTGATGTTGATAAACCATTTCGAGTTCATAATTAGAATAGTCTTCTTCTGAGCTGGAATTAAGTAAATTGAGAAGTTCAAGATTTAACTTGTTCATCAATTTGAAGATTGTTAATCTATCCCTTCATATGACATTTATTTGAATAATGAACATATTGATTGCATTTCCAGCAAGTAATATTAGAAGGTTTTGAAAATCTTTTCTTTAAAAATTTTCTTTTTGGACATTTCTGAGGGTAATTTTGAAAAGCACTTTTTTTTTTATTTGAAAATATTTTGTAAAAGATCTTTTTCTCAAATGAGAAGGGAGATTTTTCTTTTTAGATTTTGAAGATGGAGGGATATCTTTTCAAATTCGTATTGTTCACAAAAAAATCTTAGTTCTTTTCGACTATCAGGTTTTTCTGCTTTCAATTTAGCTTTGAACTTAAGATCATTGCACAATGTTGAACTTTCCTTATTGACGAAATTAATAATTTCACCATAAGTAAGTGCAGCATAAGGGATTAAATCATTATATTTGAGTTTAATAGAATTTCCAACTCTTTCAGCAAAGAGTTTCGGAAGTCCAGAAATAGATTTTTCTTTCCAAAAAGATTGATTGTAGTAATTTCTAATCTTTACTCCGATAAGGAACATATCTTTATACCAGCGTAAATCATGAAGTTTAGGCTATGATGCTCGGACTCTTTGAAATAGTAGAAGTACTTGTGTCGGACACGACACAACATGGCATGGGTATGGGTATGTGATATGTGTCGAATCCTCCACGTTTCCACCGGATTATTCGTCGATTTTG
>CAIGRF010215873.1:8139-27258 GCA_903798235.1 Fraxinus ornus
TTTTTTTTTTTTTTTTTTTTTTATAATGCCTGAGTTGTTATTCTGTTTAGACTATATGGGAATCATGGATCATGACCACTACTTCCAAATGAGTAATAGATCTTGTATCATGCGAAAGACAAATAGGCATTTACCTACCAAAAGGCAGGTAAATATCGTTTTAATAAAATTGCGATCAATTGTATGCCAAATTGCCAACATGCAATTTAATAATTCTATCTTCAAGAAAGCCGAAACAAATCTGTCAAAGGCACGTGTTAGAAATAAAGAAATATTCAGGCAACAGTGGCCTGTCCTTGATGGATGTTTAGCCCATTTTGTCTCCAGTTTTTGGAATGTTGGGTTTGTTTTATTCAAAGTTCAATATAATATGTAGCCGGCTCCAATACAACACATCATAGTTAAAATTTCAAATTATTTATTTCTTAATCAATGAACTTTACTAATATCCTCTCTATAGTGAAAAATACGAACAGGTGTTGCTTCAAGCTATAGTTCCTTGTTTTGGATAGTTTACCAACATATTAAGTAACCATATTTTTATTGGCAATCAGAATCATCTCAAAGTATTAACTTCTAATTTGGGTTGCAACTCTGTATTTTAATGGTTGTTGAAGAAAATTTTGTACTGTAGTTTCTGGTTGGAAACACTAACCTAGACGCAAAAGGCGTTAACTGGTATGCCATGTGGACAATAATGCCTACCTTCAAAAATTAGCCTTTAAAAATACGTAATTTCACCAAGAAAAGTTTCTTTTGTCGGAGTTTAAATGGCCACAAAACGGCAGCTATTTTTTTACTTTTCTCTCTCCCACACCCTTCCTTTGAATACCTTCTCATAGAAAACATTTACAGCTATGTATTTGCCAGTGTGAATAAATAGAGTAGTAATTTTGTAATTTCTCCATAATCCAATGGGGAAAACCAGCAATAATGGGCATTGACTAGCTAGGTTCTCGTCTACACCAGTTCCTATGATCTTTCTGCCATTGAACTATATACACTTTTACTCTTTACCATATGTTATGATTTTGATTTAAGCACAAAAATGGTTTTTTCTCAACCTAATTTCTAATTGTAATAAGCAGAAAATTAGTAGGGTTTGACCCATTTTATGGACGAGAACTCGATGGAGATTCATTTGATCATATCCTAAATTAAGCATAGATTTAATATTAGTATAGCATTTGAATGATTCACTTTTCTCTTAAATAATTCCAGAAATTTTTGCTAAATTTGATGTTTTCTCCAAATTATGAACAAAAACTTTGTCCTAATAACACCTCAAAGGTTGCTGCGAATTATTTTTAGCAAAAAATAAAATTTGCTGCTAATTTGTATTTTGTTCTTGCAGCCATCAAGAAGATTTTGAAGAAGGAAATTATAGTGTTCCTTAACCATGAAGTAGACACGCGGTTAAAAATGATTACTTGATGAAAGAGGACATTTTACCTTGAAATACATGAATAATAATTATCTCTGTCATTGATTAAAATAACATAATGAAGCCAGACTGTTAACATCTAGGAAGAATTGAGAAAGAGAGAACTTTTCTTGGTACTTTACGATAATAAATTATCTATCTATATTTATTATAAGAAAAACCAATAGACTATTCTGTCTCTATATTACTTTTTTATTTTTTGTCAACATCTGTGATAAGTTTTAGTTATATATGAATGACACAAATCATCAGAATTTCGCTAGCCTATCTGTCCCTGAAGTACAATCAAGAAAATGATGCAATCTGAGCTGCTTCTTCCACCATGGTCAACCTTTAATAATACATACTCAAATCTTGATCGTACTAGCCTTTATGGTCCAAATATGGATTTATGCATGACAGCTGATCATGAATTTTCCTCTTCATTCACCTCACCTGAGGTGTCCTCGGAAGTTTCTTGGGATCTGTGCGTCCCAACGATGTTCACCGGTGAGTTTTTCGAGCTTAAGAATTTGTGTGACAATATTCATATAACTTCTCCTACTGAGGGCTTGGAGAGTATTCCAATTGAAGAGATTGAGGGCGTCGACGAATGGCTGAATGGAAGTAGTGATACTGAGGAAAATGCTTCCTCGGAGGTGCCTGTGAGTGAGAGTTCAATGGACATGTCATTAACATATCCAGGAGATGAAATGGAAATAGATAATCAATTGAGTCTCCATCACCTGTTAAGGGCTTATGGGGAGGCTATGGAGAATGGACAAAAGGAACTCTCTACTGAGATTGTGAAGTCGATAAACAAGAAAACCAATCCCTGGGGCACGGTACTTGAACGTCTAGCCTTCAATCTATTTCAGTGGAAAGAACGTGAGGGAGAATACCTGAGACAGGAGTCGAGCAAGTACTTCATGAAAGCATTCATGGTGTTTTACCAAAGCCTCCCATATGGGAAGTTCGCGCACTTCACTGCTAACTCAGCAATCTTGCAAGCTATGCCAGACGACATAAAAACAATACACATAATAGACTTCGACGTGGGAGAGGGAATTCAATGGCCTCCTGTATTCGAGGCCATAAGCCAGAAAGGAAAGTCACTTAGATTCACATCAGTGAAGTTAGACAACAAGAACATCTTTTCACCATGGGACTTCGAGGGGACAAAGAAATGGTTACATGATCATGCCAGACAATGTGGTCTGAAACTGCAGACAGAGGAAACCAGTGTTGAGGATCTAGAAAGTGGGTTGACAAGGATGAAGAAAATGGGACGAGGCAAAGAATGGTTAGTCTTCAACTGCATGATTCAACTTCCACACATGGCGAGGAGGAGGAGGAGAAGCCATGTCACGAATTTTCTAAAGATAGCCAAGGAATTGCTAGCCAATGGTGGAGTCTCAGCAGGAATTGTGACTTTTGCTGATGGAGAAGCGCAAAATAGCTCGAGAACTTATTCAGGTTATAGTTCATTCTTCGACCAACATACAAGGCATTATGAAACCCAATTTGAATTATTAGAACAACATTTCAACGCTCATCTCACAGAAGCAAGAACAGCCATGGAGACTCTGTTTCTAGCACCTTCTATGTGCCCTCTTGTAGGGCCTCAAGGCTGGGAAGAGTCGAAACAAGGTTTCAATCTTCCCATAACCAGTTTGAAGGGACAGAAACTCAGCCAAGAAAGTTTAACTGAAGCCAAGCAGATTGCTAATGAAAGAGAGAGTTCTTACAAGGTCAAGATTGCAGGGGATGAAGAACATGAGATGGTGTTGGAATGGAAGGGTAAACCATTAGTAAGAGTTTCTAGTTGGATTTAAGGACACATAAAACCCACAGTAGGATGCCTTGTGTATACTCGAATTCTTACTTAGATCTGTTTTTCTAGTATTGATCGACATTGCGAATAACAGAGAACAGAAACGGTTGCAGACAAGAATGTTCCTACAACAAAACATTGGCACATATTAGCATATAAGATCTAGGACCAAACATATAACATCATTCATATGTATGGATATATGACCCAGGGTCGCTATTATCAATCGCCAAGGTCAGAAAAAAAATTTCGCAAGGCAACAAAATTCAAAATATCATCAAACAAGAAAGGAAAATTCTATGTGTACATAATTTGGGTACATAATGATGTCCATAATGTGATGTGGACAAAATTCTGTTGTTGATGTGAAAGTGTGAAATTTGAATTAAAGGTTAGATCCAGTGCCACGTGTAATTATGGACACCATTATGTGTAATATTATGTACTTGTAGCACTTCTCAACAAGAAATGACCAATTAAAAATTAGCTGTCCGAAGCAAGACTAGAGCACGGCACTTCAAAACATATAGTTACACAGTTTTCACATTTACATGCAAGTACATGTAACAAGTATCTTTTTTAATCGAAATCAACTGAATCCAAGATCAAGGTTTACCATGGAACGTGATATTCATCTACAACCACAGATTATCTTTTGATTAACCAGCACATAGGTGGAATAAACTAAATCTATCTGAAGTATATGGAAATTTGAGGAATATCAATATCATTGTCTTCATCATCCTCACAAGCCACTACAATATCGAAATGATGCCGGTACGGTGGCAGCTCAGCTTTCGCTACGTCCTTGACCAGATCTACCAACTTTCGATCCATGCGATCTTTGTGCCTCGGGAACATACTGTTGTAAAGCAAGCAACTTCCAAAGGAAATGCTATAAGCATTCAAGCCTTTATTTTTGAGCCATTGAAGCAACTCTCTAAGACTCGGGTTGTCTTTCAGAATCCACCTGTCCCAAATAGTCCAACTCAAATCCTGATGCTTGATGACTTTGGGAGGAACTGGCTCAGCCATTGAGAACAAAGGAAGTGCTAGGTTTGCAAAAGTGTTACGGTAATCTTCCACTTTGTGCTGTCCGTCTAGAACCTTGTACAGCTCGAGGCAAACAAATCCTGTGGCCATTGCCGTGGAAGTTGCAATTGCAGGGATTATCCTCCCTGCAATAAATTTGGCTTTGAGCTTATCAACTTCAGGAATACTATAGTTTCTTGCTCTCATGTTGGCAAAACCAGCTATCAGGTCCATATGATAGTTTGTGTCATCATCCTGCACATTATAAGAACTCAATAAAGGGAGCTAATAGTGTCTACAAGTGCAAGGTGCTTATTGAAGAAGCATTTTTCAACAGATTCGTCAATAATGAAAGATATTCAAACAGTTACATTAATTTCCTAAATGCTACTGTTTCCTGGCTGTAAATATCCAGCTTACATTTTCTTTTCAAAGATTCCAGACTCATCAGCCCTGCTATTATTGAATCTATGAGAGTAATGTCACCATATTCTAGGCCAGGATGCACAAAAATGCCAGAGGGAATTCATGCAAACATAACACAGACAAAACAGATGGACAGACTCACCTTTTCAAACTGAATAGGGTTCATCTTGTAACCTGGTGGCAACTTCTCTCGACACCTTTCTAACTTCATAACCAACTCATTGATTACAACAGCATCATCAATGGATGCAGTAGATAGACTAGTTGCTTTCTCATCAGTCACAATTCTTGCATCTTTCTTTGGCAGGAAATCAGGGATAATCACTTTGTCAACAGCATCAGCTAACTTTTCAGAAGAATTGACCCAGTCTGGAATTGGGATGCCGAAGGTCTCTGCTCTTAATATAGCCCCAGCCATAACAAACTGAAGATGGCTCAAATCACGAACAGAGAACTGAAGTGGGCGTGGAAAACGCTTTGGTGCCGACCAGAATGGTGCCCCACTGCTAGTAACAGCATCCTCGGGAAAAGTAAATGTCAACTGCTTGACCCGGTTTGAAAAGTAGTCTTCAAACCTGAATTCATCAAGAGTATACTATCAGAACCTAAGAGGGATAGTTATGCTAAAAAAATGATAACTAATAATTAGAGGGTTATGCAGCCTCATCCTCGTTGGCAAAGCAAACTGAATTCATCAAGAGTATAGTATCAGATCCTAAGAGGGATAGTTATGCTAAAAAAATGATAACTAATAATTAAACGGTTATTACTTCAAGCGAGCCCAAGTAATGCAGTCCTGGAAGGTGTCACATCTGTCCCTGTCAAGACACTCTAAAACGTGTTCCAAAGTGTCCCGGGCCTGGGCATCACCGGCTTTGTTCATTGCAGATATATATTCATTTGGATTACTCAAATAAGCATTAACTTCAGCAGGTATCTTCTCAAGCAGCCCCTCAAATTCAGACCTAGCCCATGTTAAGCAATGGTCAATGTTGTGTGGGAATGAATGCACTGTGCACATGGGTGCTTGCTTTTCCGGTGGGTCCCTTGATGCACCATAATTTTCCGTTAGGTGAGGGATTACCATCTGAGTGTTGCACTTGGCACCCAAGGTTCCCGACTCTAGAAGGGGTTTCTGGAAATACAAGCACCTCTGATCAACATAAAGCCTGGCAGTCACATTGTCTAGAGCATTGATGACAACGTTCAAGTTCTCCCAGAATGTATCATCAAAAACATTTTCAGTTTCAGGGCTTGCACGGTTTTGCAAAGCTTCAACATGAAGAAGTGGGTTGATCAAAGTAGCAGCCAAGGCAGCAACTGTTGATTTTGCCTGCCCGATGTTCCAATCGCGGAAAAGGAACTGCCTGCTAAGGTTGCTCTTTTCGATGACATCATCGTCTGTAACTGTTAGTTTTCCTCCATCACCACAACAAACGCCCATCAAAGCTAGATTTTTCAGAAACTCACACCCCAGTGCACCAGATCCCACAATGAAAACTTTTGCATCCTCAAGTTTCTTCTGTAACTTAGATCCAAATACAGAAATTTGAGCATCATAGCGGGAATTCAGGGGCTTTAAGTCGTCAGGATCCAATGGTTTGCTGGGAAGTGATTCAACAGAGTCGAAATAGAAAAACTGGCACCAAATTACTCAACCAATTAACATTTGAAAACAATGTCAGGTTATAACTCGAAAGATTAAAAAATAATGAAATTCAAAATTGCAGATAATTTACACCACCACATTCTATGTGAAAGATAATTCATTCGTCCTGTCCTGATAAAACGTATCAATTGCTCATTACAGATACTGTAAAGCGTGTAAGTTATAAGTGTACTTAAATTTATACTAAAGCTATAGACAATACCTGAAAAAGCGGGTGGAATTTGCCGGAGCAAGCCTTCACAACCTCCTGTCCAACAATACCACCAAACATGGCTGCCATGGGGTTTAGCACAGCCCTGGCACCAAAAGCAAAGTTCCGAAGAAGCTTCTGGTCAATCTCCTCAAGTCTCCCATCAAGTAAGCTATTATTAATATCAGTAACAAGAGAGATTAGTTTTTGAGCATCTTCCTCAGATCCAGCAACAGGGTAGCGTCCTAAATCAGCTATAAACTTATCCAGTGCTTGAAATGACAAATGCAGGAGAGGTGGACGATCAAATTTGGAGAAGTCGCTTAGGAGAAAATCCCCAGGATCCTTCAGCGCTTGTTTCAGTGTCTTGAAGCTCAGGACTTTAGGTTCCTTTACTTGTGTGACAATACCACCTCTCTCATATGCAGTATAATTTGTGGTGTCTTCTTCAATGTTGAATGAGTAAGGCCTGGCATTTTTAATTTTTCTCGGCTTTCCATCAGTCAATTCAGTCATCCCTCGCACTTCGGAAAACACAACTAGATCTCCGTCCTGAAACTCAAGCCTCTCATCATCAACACACGCCACAAGAGCAGGATTGTCATTGCTAATAGATGCAATAATTCCTGTATGCGGATCCTCACCATCAACATCAAAAACTGTGAACTCGGGACCAAAGTCACAAAACACACTACCGAAAAGGCCACGAACTTCAGATTTGATAAAAGCAATTGGAGGCTGATGCTTGTGGCAATAATCATCATATTCCATTGCCTTGTCTAAGCTGATATCAGTAAATACAACAGCCTGGAGACCAAATATGAAATAGTAATAACATATTTAAATCACAAAAGTTCCTGTACTTCTCATATTAACAATATTGTGACAGTTCATATTCCAGGAAAATATATATATTTGACAAAGAGCCTTAGAAGTACAAGTGCCACTGAAATATCAAATGAATAAATAAACATAAACCCAAAACATAAACTGATGTCAACAACAGAATAATTGATCATGAAATCATTGGTATGTACAATTTAAGACATGAAAGTGGCCCAAATGATGGATAATTACTTTTATTCAACTTAAAAGATCCAAGCACAGAAACACAAAATTTTTCAAGGATAAGAAAAATAATACTTGATTGATCAAGCAAATAATATACATCAAATTAAATTTACACAAAAATAACCCAAAACGTCAATATAGAAGTTAGAATTTTGCATGAAAAATTTGAAGCTCACTAATTACACCTTATGAGCAAAATGTTACCTGAAAATTAGAAAGCTGCTCCTTAGTTAACTCATCTGTTAAAGTAGAAATGATTACGGCATTGTTAAGTTCCTGCAATTTCTGGATAGAAGCAAGAGCCCTGTTCTTTCCCAAATCTTCTTCAGAGAAGATAAAACTGCTGGCTAAATCCCACAACTCCACGTTACCCTCATCATGTAAGGTCACATATTTAACCCCAGCAAGAATAAGGTTCTTTGCTGCACCAAAAATATCTTACTATTACACAATCTCTTCCCATAATAATCATCAGAACCAGCCAATGAAATCATAGTACATGGATATTCAGATGAATTAATTACAGAAATAACAATGATAATTATACAGCATAACCAAGTGAACAAGTGTTCAAATCAGCATCAAGGAAAAACTAAAGAGTCACCAGAAAACACGAGCCATACTGTCACAAAATCAAGAAAAATCAAATTGTAACATGAAGTCACGACACCACCGATCTGTAGTCTACTAATCCTAATCATATATCAAACGTCAGGATCAGGTAAAATATAAAATATCTCTCAACTAATGCAGTACATCGCTTTTTTTCCATCTTCCTTTCATCTATCCAAATTGCATGATAAACTACAAATTTTGAAAACATCCACGTCCAAGATTTGGGTTTAATTAATACAATTACATACATTAGTACACATAAATGCAACATAAAAATGAACATCTAAAGAGGCAAATGTATGCTTTGACAAGAAATATGGTGGATACATTTGCACATAGCTGACACGAAAACAGTATCCGATAATGCTATGAAAATGCTTCATCCAGTATTGTACACAAATAAACATTAATTTTATTTTGGAGAATGTTATATAAATAAAAAATAAATAGTTCTTCTTACAGCAAGCATCAGCGTGAAATTTGGCTAAAATGATTAGAAACTAAACAAACGTAATTTCTAATTTCATCCAATCAGTTTCCACCAAATTCAAGATTTCAAATGGAAATTTTATCACCACAACAGAGCACCCTATACATTAAAATCAAAGTAGACAACACTAAAATCATTCAAAAGTACAAAAAAAACGTGCTTACCATAAAACTAGTACAATAACACACACGTATATTCATAAGTATATAAACGTGCTTACCGACTTCAGCGCCGAGTCCTTGCAAGCCAGATACGAGGACATTTGATGCAAACAATCGACGCATAGTCTCGCGCCCGTACACAGCGAGCTGACGACTGTGCAGATCCTCGTCGATGTCTCCGATCGGCGCCTTACCATTCCTTCCACCAACGCCGTTACTAACGCCATTACTCGCATCGGCATTTCCTCCTCCCATGTTAACTGCCGATACCCCGGCCGTTCCTCCGGTGGCTGAAGTTGCAGTGGATACGAAACTTCGGTTCTTCTTAGTCAAGGAAGAGGACTCTGAATCTACTTCTAGCGCCGCTCCTGTAGTAGGTCTCTTCACAGGAAGCATAAAGTCCACAGAACTGTCGGAATTCACCATTTCAAGAATCAAAAGCTCAAAATTAATTACTCAATCAAACAAAAATAAAGTAAAAATTAATAAAGCGAGTAGAAATTAAAGAGTACGCTAGGTGAGTAATGAAATGGAAAGAGGGGAAGCTATACCAAAATAGAAATGGCGTGGTATGCGATGATTAGGGTTTGAGATTGGACGGGTCAGATGTGGATTATTCAGGTGGGTTGGGTGGGCCGTACGTGATGAGGAGACGATTGGTTTGGAGGGAGGTTGGGTATAAATCAGGTTTGGAATACGGTTTGGTATGTATAGACTAAGCCAGGTTTGGCGGTGGAGATAATTAAAAAGAAAATGACAAAAGAGAAAAATGCGTCGACAGCAGGATTCGAACCTGCGCAGGCAAAGCCCAACAGATTTCGAGTCTGTCTCCTTAACCACTCGGACATATCGACGATGTACCTATCGTATTCAGTTCAAAAAGAAATTATATATAAATAAATTTTTATTATTTTTTTAACCATGAAACAATGCCTATGTAAAAGATTTGAAAGATCTACATCTCATGAACCCCTTATTTGATTCTCTTTACTTTAGCACCTGCTTCATCGTGAATTCTTTTTCATAATGCATTTTTCTCTTTTTTTTTTTTAAATTACACATTTTCCAATGAAATAATATTACACACAGTCCCAAAAAATTTTCTTTTATTTTTAACTACACATTCTACATCAATCTACTCTTCCAAAATGCATTTTACACAAAAAAATAGGGCTGAAACATACCATTAATTTATTCAACCATGCTATGTGTACAACTGAGGTTGACAACCTCGGTTAACAACCCCTCACATGGGGGGTCCGCTTTTTTATTTTTGGCTTTTTTAAACATGCGGACCCCACATGCATGTGAGGGGTTGTCAACCTCGGTTGTACAAATAGATTAATTTCAATTTATTTCTCATACTCATTTTTAATCAGACATTTATACAATAAAATATTTTACACGTAAATCTCAAAACGTTTTTTAACTTTTTAACCACACATTCTCCAAAACATATTATTCAAAACTATATTTTAAAATTTTTAAGCCACCAAACAGGAGCTAAAGATAAATTGTTAAAAGGGAAGAAAGTTTAAGAAAATAAACTTTTTAGATTTCAATTCATTAATTTTTCAAGTATGTATATAACATGAATGATTGTGTTGAGAAGAGAAGAATAAAAGTCTAATCACGTTGCATTGACAAGATTAAAATTTCTTTCCAACAAAAACACATAAAATTAGCCGTCAGTGTTATAAGTTGTGTATTTTATGGTTTTGACTAGGGATGGGCAATGAGTCGAGTCGAGTCGAGTCGGGTCGAGCCGGGTTTAGCTCAAAATTGACCCGACCCAACATATCCAATTTTGAGCTTTTTTACAAACCGACCTGACCCGACTCCTACCTTAAACCGACCTGACCCAAATCGGGACGGGTCCAGCTGGTTTTGTTATAGCAATAAATTGCTTTGCTATCTTGAATATTCCAAAAAGCCAAATCGCAAGGTTTTCATTTCTTAGTTACAACAATGGGACAAGGTACACTCGGCAGTTTGAACAGGCAACTCCCCAAAGATCAGAAAAATGGTGGTAACAAGAAGGAGAAGAATAAGTGTCAAAATGAAAGATTTGGATATAGTCTGAAACAAGGTAAAAGGTTTGGAACACTAGCACCACCTACAACACCACGAGTCGAATCTTCTCCTTCGTAGTCGGATTCAAACCCTTAAAAAAAATCCTAAACCCACCACCATTAATATACAATATTCTTTGTAACCACTTGTTATCACCACTAATAGCATCCTTCTTCGATTACAATTTATTTTTTTTCAAATCAAAAACTGGATGTGAATCATGAAATTAGATTTTGTTTCAGATTTCAAACTAAAATACGATTTCTGAATTTGATGAATCCATGTGTATTTGTATAACAAGGTTTTACTTTTACTGAGTTTTATGGTTTCCTGTTAGTTAAGGAAGTGATGATGGCAATAGTAGTTTGTGATGATGGTTTTTGGGGTGATTGGTTTTGTGGTGGGAATTGATTGGTTTTGTGGCGGTTAGTCATGTTGGTGCCAGTAGAGGCAACGGCCATAGTAGGTCCCCCATGAGCATGGGGAACTTGGAGGAGTTGATTATTGATAAGAATCAGCTGGAGCCAGGCTGTGCAATTCTTTTGCACAATAAGGTAATTTTTATTTGTTGGTGTTGTGTGAATTTAGGGTTTTGGAATTGTGGAACTAGGGTTTGAGGAATTAGAGTTGGGGATATTTGGGTTTCAGTGGGTTGGGTCGGTTTGTGAGGCTAAACCAACCCGACCCACAATTATTTTAATTTATTTTACCCGACAAAACTCGGATTTATCCCTAAACCGATCTAAACCGACCTGTTACGGGTTGGGTCTGGTCGATTTTTCGGGTTGTGATTTTCAAGCTCAGTCCTAGTTTTGACAATCATCACTCAATGGAGTTTAGTTATCCACTTATACGAGAAAATTAGAATTTGAAAATCAATGTAATGATCTTCGAGTTTTTGCCTTTTAACATAAGATACAGTAAATGCTGGATGGAATGGCCTTTTCTAACGTAAGAAAAATTAGAGAATATAACTTTAAAGTGAATGAAATATTATTTATAACTTTATTGAATTATGATTATGAGTCGTGAACACCTACCACACATTGATTCTTATTCATGACGAAATAAGATTAATAATGAAAATCTTAAATTATCTAATATTTAGACCAAACGTGTGAAATTACATAATTAAAAGCAACATGTCATTTTTTAATTGTTTCTAGATGGTTAGAATAAACAAGCAAAAGATGATCACGGAAAAATTCAACCTGGATAAAAACTATGGGTACTCTGTCAACCAATAATTCACTCTAAATTGTGGCAAACTTACAGTACAATTCAAACTCGTCTACCCTGTATAACTTCTGACTTTAATTCCTGCAGTCTCCTCTGATCTTACTGAAGGTATGCTCCTTCAAAGCAAATCCCGACTTCGGGTTTATAACTTAACCCTCCTGGATTATGTATTCCTAACGCTAGATCTCAACTCTTGGTATCTCACCTTAGTTTTCTTGAATTTGTGCTCTTGAAACAGCTCACAATCCCTAGTATCGATTTATCTCTGATAGGTTAAATGGTTTGGTATTCGATCAAAATATCTTGTGTGTTTTGATCTGTGGTTTAATATGAATCAATATGGCTTGATCAACAAAATATATTTTGAAATAATTTATGGATCAAGTAATATGTAGTGATTGAATCTTGGAATCAATTAATGTTTTGGATCATCAAATAATTTATCTCTATGGAATAAATTTAATTCAACACACTTTTGGATGGTCATAGGGTATCATATGTATAGGGAAAAGTGTTTGGGGGTGAAAATGAATTGAAAAACCAAGTGTTTGAAACAAATCAAAATTCTGAAAGTCGACCCGTTACTTGAACGCCAAGCTAGCGACGGGGGAGCAATAGTTGAGCAGTCGTCAGTATTTTTATCATAACTATCTCTTCTAGTGTCCGAATGAGATTATTCAAAATGTGTTGAAAAGCCAACTCAAAAAGCTACAATTTTTTTTAGAAATAACATTGTCCAAATTCCAATGTTTTCAATATGAAAAATACATTGCAAGTTGTGACTAAGAATTTAGAGCATAACTTGTATGGCTCTTTCACACTCTTTAGACATCTAATTATATTCCAATGATTATATGTGATCTTAAACATTTTGGACTCCATCAAAGACTATACTATCAATATTTAACTATTTTGACTTTGTTTACAACTCAAAAAACTCCTAATACAATTCAACTATGACATGATTTTGACTAAGAAAATTGCAAATTATAATTTGAACTTAACAATCTCCCGCTTTGACATTTCGTGACAAAATCATATTTATTTCAAAGTCAATAAATTCAAAACTATTAAAAAATAAGCTCTCCAAAACTTTCTTCAATACTTTATCAACATGTTTCCTAAAACACATGGAAACAACAATATCACGTGAAAAGCAAGAGAAAACTAACAAAATCGAAAATATATAACTAAGTTAAATAAAACAACATAATAAAATATGTGTAACACCGAAACATGTAATATCATGTAAATTATAAACTTATAAATAAACCATAGAAATTTATATCAATATAGACAAAACATAACACTATATCAATAGTAGAATTTCAGCAAATAAATCAAACGACTCCTCTTAAGTCACCTATCAATCAAAAGTTTTAAAATTTTCCCATTAGCTCATATAATCGACTCCCTGAAATAAATACACATCTCTCCCCCTTTTTGTCATGAATAACAAATGAAATGCAATTGATAATCATATCAAACACAAAGAGAAATGAGTAAAAAAAAAATTCACACATGTATAATAATGGAAAAATATGCAAAAACATGTAATGGGAGAATAAAAAAATTTCAATTTCGAGATCAGCTGTTTTTTGAATTTTTCATAAATTTTCAACTTTATCATCATGAACAATTATTTGCTTACTTATACATGCATAGTTTATAAATAAGTAATCTTTTTTCACATAACTTATTTTAAACCAAAATTGAGTAAATTGTATAAGTCATTCATGTGTAAAAAGTGTCATTAAACTCATGAAAGTAAATCTCAAAATCTTAAATCAATGAAAAATGACATGCAAAGAATCGCTAATAAATGAATGTATTCTTCAAAGTATAAAATTAAACCCAGCGTTACTAGGACATTTATAAATTAAAGAACTCATAATTAATTGTATAAATTTTTTCTCTCTCCGTATTTGTAAGCACATATATATGACCTATAACTTCAAAGTCAGATGATTTATAAGGCACCAAGTATTAAGATACTATATAGTCTTAATCACTCAAGTCATATAGGCAACAAAGAAAAGTTATGATTGTCTCACAATATTTTATATAATTCAAAACAAATTTTTAAAGTTCAATAGTAATCTTTCTTTTAAATGAAATATGTAATAGTTTAGGCTAATTTAAATGTCATTTCATATTTAAAGTCAATTCACCACACAGATGACCGTCATCCCAAATCTCAAACACGTGATCAAAATCACTTACAAGAGTCTAATGTGTGTAATGCATAAGATACATGTAATAACATATAACAAGTACTCCAAACAAGTTTTAAACAAGTTTATGGAAATTTAATTTATCAATTATGAACCTACCATGTACTTATTCACAAAATAACAAATCAAAAAATAAAAAAAT
Organism: Fraxinus ornus; assembly: GCA_903798235.1. NCBI lineage: Eukaryota > Viridiplantae > Streptophyta > Magnoliopsida > Lamiales > Oleaceae > Fraxinus > Fraxinus ornus. The sequence goes on from CAIGRF010215873.1 coordinate 22,739, forward strand.
AATAAAAAAATCTTTTCCTTTTTCAATTTTTATTTTTCAAGATAATAAATAAAATGGAAAACAAATAAAGAAAAAGTTTAGAGCGCATGCATGAATACGTAGATACCATGAATAATGCAAATGCATGCATCTGACTACCTACTCAATAAGGTACATAAATGCTCTTACCATGAAGATCAACACGAATAATACCGCTATGTAAATAATCGTTTTGACCTGTGAATTAGCTTTTTTTACCCAAATCTTCTTATAAGAAAATGTAATATTAGTCAATTGAGTCATCAACTCAATTAATTGACTCACTTGATTAATCAAGAATCTAACATGACTAGTTAGATCTTGTTTATTTTTTCTAATCAAGAATTTACGGCATTTAGGTCTAATGTGACCTAAAGCACCACAATTTTGACATGTATGAATGAATTTAGGAACAATCTTATGTTTCAAATTTTGAACCTTAGGTAGAGGAAACATATTTTGTATCGATGGTTTTGGTCCTCGGACACCTACATTTTTGGTATGTTCCTATTTAAGAGCTAACGACACTTAGGTCTTATGTGTCATACCATAATGGTGACACGTGAGCATAAACTTAGGAGTAACTCTAGGTCTTAAGTTTTGAACCTTAGGCTTCGATGTATATACAAATTTATTTTTCGAAGAAGAAGAAGTATGAGAATTTGTTTCATTAAAGCCTATATCTCTTATGTTCCCAATTGTTTTATTCAAACATATTATGTTATTAATTTTCTTAAATCTTCTAAAAAAATATTGGAGTTGGGTATTTGATTTTTTCAGATCATTCATAAGTTATTTAGCCTTAACATTAAGGACTCTTTCTCAATTCTTAATTCATTCAAACTTCTAGTGGATTCCTCTAGTTTGGCTACAAGACTCTCATTTTTTTAATTCAAAATTATTCAATTTTTTTAAAGGTAGATCGATTCGCCTTTTTCAACTTAAGGTACTCCTCAAACAACTAATCATAGGCTTCCTGAATATCTATATCATCCTCGAATCCATTATCAGAATGAGATTGACTCATATAGACAAAAAATTTGGGTCAAGGATCGCAAATAATCTCTGATACCACTTGAAAGTTTTAAGTTATCGAATATTTAAACCTAAAGTGTGGAATTACACAATTAAAAGCAAAAAGTCACTCTTTAATTGTCTCTAGATGATTAGATCAAATAAGTCAATTTACCCTAAGTATGAATACTACAATCAATAGTTAAAGTAGTAGATTATCATAGAGAAATCCCAATTGGGTAAAAACTCTAGACATTTTGCCAATCAATAATCCACTATAAATTGAAGCAAACTTAGAGTACAATAAAGACTTGTCTATCACACAGAGCTCTCAATTCTCGCAGTCTCCTTGATCCTATTGGATGTGTGCTCCTTTAAAACAAATTCCAACTCTTGGTTTATACCTTAGCCCTCTTGAACTGCGTACTCCTAATGCCAGATCCCGACTCCTGATATCTCGCCTCAATCTTCCTAAATTGTTTCTTCTGCAACAGCTCCCGATCCCTGGTATCGATTTATCTCCGGTAGATTAAATGCTTTGATATTTGATCAAAATATCTTTTGTGTTTGATCTTTGATTTAATATGAAATAATATGGCTTGATCAACAAAATATGTTTTGGAAGAATTTATGAATCAAGTAATATGTGATGGTTAAATCTTGGAATTAATGAATATTTTGGATCATTAATTCTATGGAATAAATGTGTTTCAAAGCCAGCGACAGGTGAGCAGCACTTGAGCAATTGTTAGTATTTTTATCATAACTTTCTCTCTTTCTCTCCCGATATTCGATTGAGATGATTCAAAATGTATTGAAAAGCTAACTCAAAGGGATATAATTATTTTAAATTGCTTGTCCAAGTTCTAATGTTTTTAATATGAAAAATTCATTGCAAATTGCGTTTGAGAATTTGGAGCGTAACTTGTGTAGTTCTTTCACACTCTTTAGACTTCTAATTGCATTCCAATGATCATATGTGATATCATTGGATATCTTGAACTCATTTAAGGACTATATTACCAATTTTTAACTATTTTGACTTTGATTACAACTCACTAAATTCATAATACAATTCAATCAGGACATAATTTTGACTAAAGAAATTGTCAATTATAATTTGGACTTGACAAAAAAAGAAATAAGATTAACAAGTTTTCACTATTTTATGGCAAGTTATATCTAAAGAGAAGATAATAATTATCAATCAAACAAACTAACAACTTTGCATTTATATAGGATCCTATTACATGACTAATTCTATCAATGTATCTGAACTTGAATTTAATTTAATACATTGTTTTTCAAGATTGCGCTGATAGATCATACAAGATCTGGTCTTCTCATTTTGTTGGTACTATCTTGTGGTTTGAATTTTGCTGACCCTGAGTCTTTTTGATCACTCTAATTCACTCCATTGATTTTGATAATACAACAAGGATATACAACCTTATCACTCTAAGATTTTTGGATCTCTTTATCATTCATTTGATCCTCATTATTTTTGTTTTGAAGTTGTGAGACATTGCTAACATCCTCCCACAAACTGTGCTGGGGCTAAAGGCACATTTTGGTTTGGAAATAATTGAAAACTCCTTTGGACACTGGCTCGTTGAAAAAGTTAGCAATGGTTTTTTTCTTCATGCTTGCAAAGATATTTCACATTTGTAGTGTGAATTCGAGATCTTGTAAAACTTGTGAATATACATCTTTAAGTACTTCCCATATTACATGGTTGTGTCTAAGCCAATAAGGAGATCAAGGTTTTCTTCATAAAGTGTTATGACGTTCCATCGACAAAGGAGAGGATTAGACTTTTGCCAGACAATGAACACATTTGTTATTTGGTATGAGTTTTTTTTTTTTAATTCTTTTGTGGTGTTGTTTGGAATCAATGTGATGTATTTAGTAGAGGTAGGTCTTATTAGTGAGATGACGAACATGTGTCTTGACTTATTTGTTAATTTTGGTATGAAATTGTGGTGTTTTTTTGAATTTGATGTGATGTATTTGGTGGACTAAAATTATTGTAAGATTAGTCAGGATCCGATTGTTGTATGGCTACATACACAATAGTTTGGTAGTGAGTTTTGGTTTAGGTTCACGATCGTCTCCTTCGTGAGATAACGACTGACTTTGGCAAGGTCTTCATGGTGAGATGACCAACCAAATCTTGGAATTTTTTAACTCTTTTGTTCATGTGGTTTTGTTTGGAATTAGTGCAATGTATTTAGTAGAGGTAGGTTTTTCAATAGTGAGATGACCATCATGTTCCTAAACTTATTTGTTAATTTTGGAATGAAATTGTAGTGTTTTTTGAATTTAATGTGATGTATTTGGTGGACGAAAATCACTTTTAAGATAAGTGAGGATCAGATTGTTGTATGGCTACATACACAATAGTTGGTATTGAGTTTTGGTTTAGGTTTCATGATCGTCTCCTTCGTGGGATAATTATAGACTTTTGCAAGGTCTTCATGGTGAGATGACCAACCAGATCTTAGATTTTTCTTAACTCTTTTGTTTATGTGGCATTGTTTGGAATTAGTGCAATGTATTTAGTAGAGGTAGGGTTTTCAATAGTGAGATGACCAACATGTTCTTGAACTTATTTGTTAATTTTGGTATGAAATTGTGGTTTTTTTTATTATTATTTGATGTGATGTATTAGGTCGACGAATGTTACTATAAGATAAGTGAGGATCAGATTGTTGTATGGCTACATATGTAATAGCTGGTAGTGAGTTTTGGTTTAGGTTTCATGATCGTCTCCTTCGTGAGATAACAATGGACTTTCGCAGGGTCTTCATGGTGAGATAACCAACCAAATCTTGGGTTTTTACAAGAATTAAGACTTGTTCACGCCATAAAGAGGTAATTGGTAGATGAATCTGAGTGTAATGAGTTGCCAACATTTATGGTAGTGAAATCATGTTGGGAGAGAATAATTGTTGTGTGCCAAGTGCTCACAATGACTCCAATACCAAGAAGAAAAATTAAAAAACAGAACTTCAAAATGAATAAAATATTGTCTATAACTTTATTGAATTGTGACTGTAGACCATAAATACCTATCACACATTGATTCTTATTTATAATGAAGTCTCTGTTAGAGCCACATTATTTTTTCTATTCTCATTCTTCTACTCTTTTTTAACCACACATTTTCAATAAAATAATATTTTTCATTACATCAATAACTTTTCTTTCATTTTCAACCACATATTCTCCATCATATCAACAAAAAAATAGCGTTCTTAGAGCAAAAATGTGCACCAAACAGGGGCAAAATAAGATGAGGAAATTACACCTAGCCCTAGTTTTAAAGTTTTCATTCTAAAAATCAAATTTGAAGTTTATTTATACAAAAATCTTGTATTTCATTTTAAATATTAAATATTAATTAATTGCTATCTAAATTATAATTACTCAAACCCTAAAAATCAAAAATCACATCTCGCCTCCCCTGCTTTCTCTCTCTATCCCTG
>CAIGRF010215925.1:7481-20975 GCA_903798235.1 Fraxinus ornus
ACTGAAAGTCGCTGAAGGGTTATGTGCGATCGCATAGAAATAACCCTGCGATCGCATAGGTTTATAGTTTTTCCACATGACAGTTTTCAATATTTTCATCATGATTTTTCTTTCGATGTCCGATTGAGGTGATTCAAGATGATTTAGAAAGCTAACTCAAAGGGCTACAACTTTGCTTCAGATATCATCTTCGAATTCGATAGTTTTTCATGTCCAAAACTGATCTCAATATGAGGCTGAAAATCTATGCAAAACTTTTCAGTTTGAAAGTTGATATGTGATAATGTATTGGCTATATTTCATCCATTTGACTCTTTTCTTCATCCATTGACCTATAACACTCTCGAATCTTCATACCAAGGTTAGAAACAAGTTTATAGTATTTGCTCTTTAGTCCTTGAACTTTCAGTTTCTTCCCTTTTGACCCCCTTTTCACTATTTTCTTCAATTCTCCACCGTTTTCACCAATTTGCAACATAAACCAGGATATAGAAGTATTTAGTGCATTTAGGCGTCAAACAATCATAGAAACGCAAATACTAATGGGTGAAAAAGTAACAAATGTGCCATTATCAAGACTCTATGACATGTGTATAATAAACTAAGTAACATAATCTGTGACTTATAAACATGAGTCAGCTGTATGTGTATGTTCAAAACTGAGTAGCATAACCTCTGTGTGTGTACATGATAACTTGGGACTTGAAGTTGCAATCTGTGTCCTGTATCTATGATCTGAGCAGATAAACTGTGCAATTGTACCAAAAACATGTTACATTTTATCAAGTGCAAATGAAACATGACACCAGAGTAATTTAACATTTCAAACATCTGCTCAAATGCTAAAATAAGTAAGTTTTCGCCATCTTAATATACAACCACAATTTCATATTCATTACAGTTAGTTCCATCGTGCACAATAGTAAAAAGAACAAATAAAATGAGACCAATATTTATAAGCTTTACAGATCCCTTCATTATCTTGGTTTTCAAATATATTTTCAACTATCACTCTATAACAATCATTTCTTCATTTGTAGGCTTTCACGCTTTGTAAGCTTCCTAATCTCCCGATATTATAGAGCAGTATGGCTATATTGAGCCTAATCCTGCCAACATCAAATTTATCCAGTATATATTCTTTATCGTTAAATATTCAACGTATTTAATCACGAATATACCACAATCGTGGCTAAAGAAAAACACAAAACAATTTATTAGGAATGAAACTTATTTAACTGGTCTATACTTTGAAATATTGGTCACAAACTTACCAATTCTTCTGCTGTTGAAGGCTACCATCAATCATCACCCTCAAGTCCATGCAATTAGATACATTGAACTACAATTTCGTAGCATTCCAGAAAGTGTACAAAGCATATTCCCACAAGTATATGTCTTTGGGCTTTACTTAAATATGCTTTGAGGTTTATCAGAACACCTTTTGTCATGGTAATGGTAATTTTTCCAGGAAACCAACTATTTTGTGGTATGATAAAGCTTCACACCTGAATCACGTGTTTAAATGAAACCAATGTTAAAATCAAATTTGAAATGGTACAATAAATAAGGCCACACATACAAATAATAATAGATAACTATAAATTAGGTCACATATAATGGTTTTCAATCAAGTCACATATTAGAAATGTAAACTAAATCATGTTACAAACATACAGAATCTTAGACAATCAGATAAATTAGGTCACATACACATATAATGGTGTACAATCAGGTAAATATTGGGAAAAAAAAAAAACTAAATCAGGTCACAAATACATATAATGGTATATAATCATGTAAATAAAGTCACGGATGCAGAGAATGATATGCATTCATGTCACGGATTAGGGATGACAATGAGGCGGGTATGGAACGGGTTGTCCATTCTCAACCTCGTCTCGTCGGGTATTTTTATTATCTTGTCTCATCCCCATACCCAGTTAAAGTGGGACGGGACGGGATTGGGGCGGAGCAAGTCTCTTGCCCCATTTATCGCCCCATTTATTTTTTATTTTTATTTATTTTATTTTTTGTTTATATTTAGTTAGTAAATATTATTACTTTTTTACTAATTTGTTAAAAACAACTTATGTTATCTTTAAAAATGATGATAAATTTATTATTTTTCTTCGATAGAATACCTTAATTTGAAATTAACTTTAAACAGGGCGGGTTGTGGGGCGGAGACTGTATTTCTCATACCCGCCCCATACCCACTTCGGGTTAATTACCCTCGCCCCGTCCCGCCCCGTCCAGCCCAGCCCAGCCCGGTTAGGCGGGTAATCCTCGCCCCTTTCGGGGCGAGGCCCCACGGGTATCGGGTTGAACAAATTTTTTTGCCATCCCTATCACAGATCCATAAAAACCTTGGACACAGTCGGATTGAAAGGTCACGTACGGCCTATTGTATGTCACAAATCATTCATTATTTAAAAAAATATCAATTTCTATAAAACAACACTTTCAAATGGAAACCCTCACCCGTTTCCTTCGTTACTAAAATAGAATCGAATAAAGGTCACAAATGTCCAATACATTTGCAATGCATATAACCTATATAAACAAATAAAAAATGAATATTTTTTTTTTTTTTAAAAAAATACCTTGTTCGTGGACATATTTTTGCCCAGCCCAGATGATTTTTGTTTTTTTGATGGAATTTCTTTAGGGCTTTCCTCTGGCTCTTTTTTTTTTTTCTTCTTCTATCTGGTGTCTCCTCTATCTTATTTCTCTTATTTTCACCCTTCAATTTTTCCATTATACTTCAGTTTCAGCATCTACAACTTTCATAAAGTAAATAAAATACATATATATATAGTAAGAGGCTAATATACGATTGAGGATGATAATATACGGTTGAAGTCTCCGGAAGTTGGAGATTAAGGAACGTCAAATATAGAATAATTGTGGAGTCGTGGAGGGTATGGAGGTTATGTGTGAAAAGAATGAAGGTTTCAAAATTAAAGAAAGTGAAGTTAATCCAAAATTCGAAATACTTAGAGCTTGTTTGGTACAGTTTAAAATTCAATTAAAATTGAAAATATGACCATTATTGGGTCTCACTTGTCTAATAAAAGTCAACAATAATGACTAATTTTTCAATTTTAATCCGATTTAAATCTCTACCGAACACACCCTTAATTTACGGGATAAACGCATCAATTTATTAAAATATTTACTATTTAATTAACATATTAAATATCTGAAAATAAACTTTATCTCTGATTTATGAAGTATAATTTTTAAACACCCATGTAAATTCCACACACCAAAAATAAAAATAAAAAATGAAAATCTTATAATCCGCCATTGCCCAATTCTCATACCCAAAACACAAGCCCAAACATCTTGATCCCTCTCTCTTCATCTCCAATTCTCTCTTCGTTCTGTCTCTCGGGTTAAATTCACTAATAGTCATTCAACTTTATACTATGTGTCATTATAGTCACTCAATTTGATTTTATTTCATCATAATCATCCAACTTTATATTTAGTATTACCATAGCCACCCAATTTCATATAACATTTCACAATGGCCACCCAACTTCTTTCACCATTTTCATTAATTTTAAAAGGGGTAAAACGACAACTTCGCATTACATATATAAAATAAATTTAAAATAACGACTTATTTAAAAAAACAAAATAAATTAAAATCTTATTTTTTAAAAAATATTACTTAAAAAAATAAAATAAAAACTTATTTAGCTCACGTTTGATACACATTGAAATTTTCATTCTTGTTCTTCTACTCATTTTTAACCACACAATTTTCAATAAAATAATATTTTTCATCACATCAATAAATTCTCCTTCTTTTTTAATCACACATTCTCCATCAATTTACTATTTCAGAATATATTCTTCCAAAATAATGTGGCTCAAACACACACTTAAAAAAAGTTACTTAGAAAAATAAAATAAAATATAAATTTATTTTTAAAAAACGCTCCTTAATAAAGTAAAAAAATATTTAAAAATGTTTTTAAAATAAAAAAACTTCTATTTTTGTTTTTAAAATTTATTTTATATATATATAATGCAAAATTATCATTTTATTTTGGTGAAATATTATATGAAATTGAATGATCATGACAAAATCAAATCAAATTAGATAGCCATGATCACATTGAGTATAAAATTAGGTGACATACGTGGATTTATCCCATACTCTACACAAGAACTTTTGTACTGAAATCGCATGTACGATTCAAATGAGTGAACTAGCCTTTTTTTTTAAAAAAAAAAGGTTGAATCCCAACATTGAGGGTGCACCGCCCCGCCCCTAAAGAATTGTGGAGGATGTAAATCGTGGGATGTGCATCAGCAGGCCGGGTACAAGAGCTGTCATACTGGTGTCCACAAATAATCCAATTCCAATCCTTGTTAAAGGCAGGAATCGAACCTTTACACTGCGATTGCCAGCTCAGTTGAGACTGTTAAACAATCCAAAAAAAATAAAGAAAAAGATGAGGTTATGGTTTCATTAATTTTGCATAATAAAATTGAGTACAAAAAAGATGATTTAACCTAAATACAAAGAGACTATATATAGGCTAAACAAAAAAAACTAAACTTAAGATATTTCTTCAGCCAATAACTTACTGACAACTGAGTCAACAGAAGAGGAGAACGATGTAAAATTGAACCTCTGAGTCCTTCAAAATCACTGCGAAGTGACGTTAAAAACTTTACCAACCGTTCCTGCTCTCTACAAGCAAAATAGATTTTGTTTTTTTAAAATTTATTTTATATATATAATATAAAGTTGTTGTTTTACCCATTTTCCAATTAGTGAAAATGGTGAAAAAAAAATTGGGCGGCGATGGTGAAACGTTATATAAAATTGGGTGACCATGATGGCGATAAGTATAAATTTGGGTGGTCATTGATAATTTTACCCGTTTCTCTCCGCATCCCCGACTATCGAATATGACAACAGGCTGCAATATTCAATTGGGCAGAACTATTTGAGTATGTGTTCTTACTCTTTCATACCGAAACGCTCTTGATTTCATTCCAAGGTTAGAACTATTTTGATAATTTTTTAATTGGGTCTTTATAAATTCATAGATATCTTTAGACTTTAATAGTACTTGTTAATTATTATGTTCTTTATCTTTATTTGGTCGAATTCTATGCTTATTGCAAATTGCGATCTCAGATTTTGTTTGAATAGTTCAGAAGTTTTAGCTGTAAATGTTTCTTCTTTTTGTTTGAATATTCTTGTAACCAACAAAATTGAAGGTTTCTTTCGTGTTCTTTTTTTCTAATTATAACATTAATCTTGTTACATATACATCTTGATTTACATTTGACATAATTTCACATTAGAGATGGCAATGGGGTAGGTATGGGACGGGTCGGCCAATCCCACCCCGTCCCGTCGGGTATTTTTATTACTTTACTCCATAACTATACCCGGTTAAAGCGGGACGGGGCGAAATCGGGTCCGGGCGGGGCAAGTCTCTTGCCCCATTTATTTTTTATTTTTATTTTTACTTTTATTTTTTTATGTCTTTAGTTAGCAAATATTATTACTTTTTTACTAATTTGTTTAAAGCAACTTATGTTCTCTTTAAAAATGATGATAAATTATTTTTGTTCGATAAAAAATTTAAATTTGAAGTTAGTTTTAAATGGTGCGGGGACTACCCGCTTCGGGGTATTGACCCTCGCCCCATCCCCGCCCCGTACCCGCTTCGAGGTAATGACCCTCGTCCCATCATCGCCCTGTGTACCCGGTTAGGCTGGTAATCACCGCCCCGTTCGGGACGGGGCCCGCTGGTATCGGGTTGAATGAGTTTTATTGTCATCCCTATTTCACAATATCTTTCATATCTCACACATTTAATTCAGTTATCACAATCTTGCCAGATCGCCAATCTGTCAAAAAGAATGATAAAGTACATGTACAAATAGGTTAATTGTTATAACAGTAATGAGGAAAAAAATTTAATGGTTTCTGTTCAGTAAGCATAGTATCCCTGTTATGTCAAAATTAATCAAAATCAATGCCAAGTAAGGACTTTCATTTGTTTTGAACTTGTATCTATTAATAATAATAAATCGAAATTCTAACAGACATGGAAAGGGACATTATGCTTGAGCTTTAACTAATCAAAATAATTAACTAGTCGAACAGACACAAGAGTTGAGGTTAAGATATACATCTCGTATGCCCTTGTAACACTTCCTTGTCATACATCGAAAGTGCATTTGTAACCTGGGCCCAATTTAATCCAAAGAATTGGAAAGGGACTGCTTAGGCTCGAAATATTCGAAATGGCCCAGTGGATCGGTCTGCTTGACGGTGTACTTATTTTTCGCCCAATTGCCCATACATAATGCTTTTCTTGTAAAACGTGTTTCACAGAAGAAACTTAAAAGACACATTTTCCTCTTTCTTTGTGAATAATGACTGCATTTAAGTGAAGTTTTGAATCAAAAATTTGAAGGAAATTCATAATGATTCAAAGGGGGAAGCGATGGATCTAAGCCCCGAATCAAGAATTAGAATCAAGAGTACGTCAACTCAACTCAATATTTTGTTCTTTATATTTATAATTATCAAATATTTACTTGTAAATTCTAGTTCTTATTTTGAGATATGTGTGGAAAGGCTGGACTTTTAAATTGCATAGTTTAATTGATCATCAACTCCTATTAGGGTTATGCTAATGATTTGTGTAATTTAATGTAGGAGGCTGAAATATTGAAAGCTTCTTGCAATGGATAATAGCAATGGCCGTTTCTTGTCCAACATGGATTTCCCAATTGTTTATATCCTCCTGGTTGTTGGTATCATCACCTTAATTATAGTTCGCGTTTTTTATGTTTTATACCGCAGCCGCAAAGCTCTTTATCCTAGATCACCAGGAAGCCTCAGTACATTAATTGTCCTGGGCTCAGGTATGGAAATTAGCCTGTTTCTGTATATTTCTTGTTTCAAGTTTGATCCGGCCTTTGCATAGAAGTTGGTTGAACAATCAGTTTATATTAAACTAGCTCACTTATCTTCAAATTCAAAGTTCCCCATTCCAGGCAACTGGAGTCAGAATTTGAGAGTTTCATTTTATAGTTTTTTTTTCTGCATATAAACGTTGGTGTTATTTGATCCTAATGTAGGTGGGCATACGGCAGAGATGCTAAATTTGTTAGCAGTGTTACAGAAAGAAAGGTTTAAGCCAAGATATTATGTTGCTGCTGCAACTGATAATATGAGTCTTCAAAAGGCCCGTGTCCTCGAGGATTCCTTGGTGGATGAGGTATGTAACGTCCTATATTCTTCGACATGTGTGAATCTAGGCGTCTCAGATATGTGAATTATTAAACTTAGGAGTCAGCAATGGTTGCCTGGGCAGGGGATTCAGGGATAACATGCTAGTATTAGGATACCTAAAGTTGTTCAACGAAAATTCGATATTGGAAAAAGTGAAAATAGTGCAATATCGAAAAAGTATTTTTTGTTAAACTGGAAAAGGGTATTCTAGGTCAGAGGATGCATGATATGCAAAGTCCAAATTTCTTCTGCTAGTTAATGGAATTCAAGAAACAAAAATTAATCCCTCCTTGGATCTTGAACAATGAACAAACACGGAAAATTTTAAAACTCAAGAATTCAAAACACAATTATATGGTTTGATCTCAAAGGATCCATGCATAGGGTGAATACACAGTTTATTAATTAAGAATGCAGGCAAGATGATATTTTAATCACAGTACGACTTCCTCTCTAAGAATCTATCATACTTAGCTCTTTATTGAGAAACACTACAATTCTGGATTGATTCTCATAAGTGAACAATGTACGTACGTACGTACGTATTATTTATTTATTATTATTTTTTTAATCTTACGGTTTACCTGCCTTTCAAAACCGAGATTTTAAATGCAACAGAAAAGAATGTTCATTCTTTTCTGTCACATCTTCTCGCATGTTTGGGATGTTAGAACTAGCCTTTTCAGTGTACATCGTGTTTTTTGTTAATAAATTTTGATTGTATCTTATATCTCATGTATTGGGTAGTCAAATCTGCATTTGAAGGATTAGTGGTAGTGATGAGTGTCATGTTTCTGCCCAGATATTATTTTTGTGTCCTTTATGTTTGCTTTTCTTGTTTTAGGCAGGCGCCGACGTGGTAGGAACTGCTCATTTCATGCAAATATATAGGAGCAGAGAGGTTGGTCAATCGTACATAACTTCTATTGGAACAACCGTGATTGCTATAGCGCATGCATTGTGGCTAATGGTTAAGATGCGGCCCCAAGTGGTATTGTGACTGTCCTTTATGTTGTTTTAAATTTTATTTTTTTTATATGAATACTTACTGCTACATTCTTTTCCCAGATTTTATGCAATGGGCCTGGAACTTGTATACCCTTATGTGCAATTGCATTTCTTTTCAAGGTTTGAATGCATGAACTCCATTGTCCATTTTATTTCTTAATTCTTAGAGGCCATTACACATTGCAAAAATTAATTCTGACTACCTTAAGGTTGGGAACAGCCCGTGATATTTTTTTATTAAATAAATTTTAAATGCATCTTTCAGGTTCTTGGGATTAGATGGTCGTCCATCTTCTATGTTGAGAGCATAGCTAGAGTGAGGAGGTTATCTTTGAGTGGCTTGCTTCTTTACAAACTACACATGGCTGATCAGTTATTTGTGCAATGGCCACAACTAAAAACGAAGTACCCTCGCGCTAATTACGTGGGCCATCTTATGTAGCAGATTTACTTTATGCGCCTGCTGTTACGTGAGTCAAGCTAGCATCTATTCTTCTGTATCTTAGCATAATGTTTTGCTCCATAGAAGGTATTAATTATTTTCCAGAAGTTATCAACACATCCAATAGTTATATATAATACTTTGAAACATAAGTTTTGTTTCAGACAAGTTAGTTATTTAACTGAGACAAAATTATAACAGTTACTATATTGAGACGTTGATTAGTGAAACCTTGTCATTACTTATTTTGCATGAAGAACTGACTTTTCTTGAATTAGAATGGATGGAGTTCAGAATAGTGCATGCTGACACTTGTAATATATGCTTTTCTTTTCTAACAAAATTAGGTACGATAATTTTTTGATTGAACTTCTCTGCATCATTGACTACCTTGTTAGAAGATTCTTGCCACATTTATGGTATGCTTGGTAACGTAGACAAGAGAGTACTGGAAAATTAACGAAGCAAGACGAGCTAAAATTATCTAGAATACTGCTCAGTCTTGACTAGTACCGCGTGCAAACACAGCCAAATATGAATAATTCATTTCCTGTCAACAAGGGAGATTTCAGGCTCTTTATCTACATTTATGCCCATTTGCTGTTGAGTGAGGATTGCACTTCCATTTTCGGGCGACTTTGTTTCTGTAACTTCCTGAGCAGCTGGTAAGTTGCACACATGATAAAGTTTACAATTAGAAGCAAAATTGCAGAGAAACCCAGCTTCAAACCAAGATTGGCTCTGCACGGTCCTCTTATTTTGGCAGGCCAGGATTATCTGGATCCGACACTGCAAACAGGCACGGGCTCAAAGATTAATTATAAATTCCTTTTCTTTTCTTTTTTTTTTTTAAAAGTAAGCAGTCGTCCAAAACAGGTCAACTATACATGCATTTTGGTCTATGGGCCTTGCCATGGTTGCGAGACACTTGAGCTTGAATGGCAAGATACATTTTGACATCTCTAATTCAAACATAGTATCGAGGTCCACACACATACCCCTCTTCGCTCTCCTGGAATGTGCACAGGCAGGCACACGAAGGAAAGAAAAGGAGATGCATCTATAAGGTAGTTGACTGTTAGGCAGAAGCCATTAATTACTTCTCCAGGTCAAAAATTACTAACCACTAAATTCACACATCTTGTGTTCATGCAGTAATTTAATGAAGTAATTAGAACTGAATAAACCGCAGGAAAAAAAAAAAAAAAAAACTTGGAGCTACTGTACTATGAGTAATACTATTTATCGTCACTGGTGTCAAATAATAGTTTATGTGACTATTGCATAGCATTAAATGACATATTCACTTAAATGCAATGTTACATTAGTCATTACATAGATTGATGCTAAATAACATTATTCCTCTTCTATTCGATGGGATGTTTTATACCAGTTCATGTCTCTGCCTATGAAGACTTCATGAGATTGAGAAGTAGGCACCTCGAAAACAGATTTTAGGAATAAACATAATTTAAAGTTGACGAAAAGCAAATAGATTCTGGAAAAATGCTCTACTGCAGCTGGGGGGAAGGTGGATGATGAACTCATATGCAGTATAGGGTAGTGAAATGAAGAATTTAATTACAAGAAAAATGGCAAGTGTTACTATTTACTATTTAGTATATTTAATGATAAAGGACCAAGAGATGTTTAAAACGTGAAGTTACTCAGGATATCCATTTTCTTTTCTTAAATTTCGCCTATGAATATGTATAATTTGTCATTTTATCTGAGAATTTACTTAAAAGATACAGATATCTGATCAGTTTGAGAAAGTAGCTTATAAGTAGATAAATTTCTTGGTGTCTAAATCATTGGCATGAATGAATTGTGGGTATCATATGGCTCTAATTGTTTTCTATATGTTGGGTGGAAATATAAGCATTAAATTCCTCATATCATGTCATCTTGAGAAGTGCTTGTCGGCTCGGAATTTCTTCTTCCCTTGATTTTATTTAATTAAAAATGCATTTGTAGTTGGATTGATTATTTTAGTGGAGTTCTACACCCCCACAATCTTATCACTCAATAAATTTGATTGCGGGGTTAATGGTGATTCTAGAATAAGGTTGTTAATATATGCATAATTGACGGGTTATACTGATAAGTGCGTTTAGTCGAGCTTTCGACCTCTTATTATAACTGTACTTCTTCGTCTCCAGCTCTAGTGTAAACATATATGCATCATGTAGTATAGGATGAGCTTACTTTACGACGGACCTTATACTGTCAATCATTTGGCAATAAGAAAATTATGAAGGCAAGCAAAATTAGAATATTTACCTAAATTTCCATATGTTGGATTTGACAGTAATTATAATTAATCATTCCTGTAATTGTACATGAGCTTCTTCTGTCTTATACTAGGACTTAATCTCTTTCAGTGACTGAAATTTCGTCCTCAGTCCTTTTGGTCTTTGTCTTCAAATCATCAAGATAATGTTGATACATATAAGATACAAAACCCCACATAGCCAACACCATAGCTATGGCCTTCAATCCAGTCATGTTGTCATGGAGAAAAATCACGGCAAGAACCGGAGCAATAGGCAGACCTAATATGCTAATTATACCCGCGAACAATGAAGAAACCTTGAATATCAACCCTATTGAACCAACAGCGAAAGCTTGCCAAGCAACTGATGTCCAAAACAAGTTCATAACATAGGATACTTTCCCGGTTTTAAACGTGACCATTTCTTCGTTCAAGTTCTTCCAGTCTCCACTTGCGAAAAGCCCTATTAGAATGACGAGTGATGCAACTAGATTCTGATAGATCGACATATTTAGTATAGCTTTTAGAGTTTCTTGTTTAATGATCTTCTGAAAGGACAGCTGCGTTAGCGAGAGAATTAAGGCATAACAAGCAGCAGCAACAATGGTGCATATGAAGCCTAATGCATACTTTGCTTTCGAGGTTTTGTTCGAGTCTCCAGAGTCCTTTCGGAATACAAGAAGTGTCGACGAAATGGTGAGGAGGACTAAAGAGTTGAGAATATAAGGAGTAAACTTCTGTCCATTGAGGAAATAAGAGAAAAGGGCATTGAATCCCAAATGAGTAGCAACAATGAGAGTATGGGTTGTAACTGGAATGTATTGCAGCCCAATTGAGTAAGTCACACAATCTGCTGCTAGAAAAATTCCAAGGGAAACATAAATTGTAGCAAGAATCAAGATAGAAGGCTTCTTCGTGTTAAATTCTGCATTTGGATTTTTAGAATTGGAGGTGAATAGAAATGGGATGAGAACTGGAAATCCTGCACATTGCACTAATGTAGCCATCCAATTGCTTTTTCCGCCATTGTCGTAATACAGTCTACCCAAGAGCGTGCCAGTTGACTGCCCCCCGAGGACAAATAGCGTATAAATGCCCATCTGAAGCCACCATTTATATCGTCTAAGCCGTTGGAAGGAAGAAGTTTGAGGGTCGACGTTTACATCTTCTGTCGACTGAACTTCAACTCTCCGTCCTGGAAATAACATTGAACAATTAGTATATTTCCTCCTACAGAGAATAGATAGTTTATTGGAAAATAGAACTTAACACACTGTACTCTAAAATATCAACGTTTTGTAACCCTGTGAATGCCCAAGGCAGATTCATTTGATGAGAAGCACTCTTTTGCTCGTAGAGTGGATGATGAGCTACTTCCTATTTCTCTTATACACTATCCTACATAATAGTGATATTCATCAATAGTCTTGATGATCAGCCATTTATGTGTCACTAGGATAACTACCACATTCTTCGATGATTTAAAATGCATCCCAATTTTAAAGGAAAACATAACAGATATCTCACTGCTGCATAGACTGCTAATCATTAGCAAGTAGCACTGTCGATGAATAACGTTGCTCTATGTCAAGACACTCTTTTAGCGTAAAGTTTCGACCTCTGAATTTCAGTGTTAAATTCACTGTCGCAGTTTAACAAGTTAGAACAACATTAGGAGTCCAGATCTGTTGTTGGCTGTATCGTGCCCCTAGCTGGACCCCAGTAAAAAAATTCAATCAAGTACACCAAATTTTGATAGAAAATTTTGACAGAGAATACCTCCATGGAATCATTGAAAGAGAAAAAAAATGCCAATCATGTCAACATTTTTCTGTACTCATGGTTTTTTTCCAAAAATTTTTTTACACATCGCCCTAAAATTCACACTATTGTCAAACATATTCCAGCAATCAATGATTCTGAGCATCTAAATCAAGCAACCATAAATAGGCCTTAAAAGTTAGTCTTGTAGTTGGAGCAAGTAAACAAAAGAGAAGGAAAGAAAGAACATAATATCAACTATCAAGATTTTTTGTCCCCTGTTTTTACTAAAATTCCAATTAAAATATACAGACCAAATTCTTTCCAAAGTGAATCCAATCTAACTATGGTACCTGGTTGCAGTTCTTGAGCTTCTCCCATGGCAAAATAGGCAGATTATGAAGTTAAAATCCAACGGGATGATTTAAAAAAAAATTAAAAACTTCGGCAAAAGTAACTTGAGGATACAAATACTCACAGCAAGGAGAGAGAGAGACTAGTTTATAAAGAGAGACATAACATTAGTGCTTGCTTTGGAGTTTTTAAATTAAAATTTAAGCAGCATACTTACAAACTGTCTTTAACAAATTTATTGGACTAAGGAGAGAAATGCTGTAGTAAGGGTTCATTAGCAAGATTTTTATTTTTATTTTTAATAAAATGGCTTCTTGAAAAAGTTATTTTAGGTTGGCTTCTATTAAAAGTTCATCTAATCAAACAAAA
>CAIGRF010215936.1:21476-32302 GCA_903798235.1 Fraxinus ornus
GTGAGAATGTAATACCCCGAAAATTTTCATAAAATATAATTCAATTTTTATATACTATATTTTAATACTTTGAAAGTTAGGGACTAAATGATACATTTATCAAATTATATTTTATTTGTGTCAAATATTTAGATATTGATGGAGTTATCGTAAATATATGAATATTGGTCTCGTTTGACAAATCGTAATTAGATACATAAATCAGACTCGAGAAAAAGTCGATTCGGATAAGTTAACTCCAAGATATTTTAGTTTGAAGGAATTGTCAAAAGCTAATTTATTTTTATTACTATTTAATTATAATTTCCGTTAGTTTTTCCGTTAAATCAAGAAATTCCGTTAATTTTTCCGTTAAACCAAGAAATTCCGTTAGATAGACACTTTATATATATAGAAGACAATACCCTAAAAAAACCTAAATAATTTAAAAATGTAATTAATATGTTATAAAACTCAAAACACCCAAAACCCCTAATATATCTTTCATCAAATTGCCGCCGTAAAGAATTAGGAGCAAATCAAAGTCGGAGAAAAATAGTGACGGCATATCTAGGAATTATGAGTTCGTTGACGTAAATGTTTGTGTTAGCTATTGATAGAATCCTCATTCTTCTATTGGTAAATTAAGATGTGAGCTGTGAATTTTATGTGTGTTTTGATCATTATGTGTTTACGACAGCCTTTTTTCCTCTATAACATTCCGAAATTTGTTGGGAGCTCATTTTAGTATAATGCAGTTAAATTGCCCTTGCAACATCAGTTCTCATTCTTTACATCATTTTTAGGAAGAACACTGTGCCAGGGATTTGTTTTATGTACTTTGGGTGCCTGATTTATTTATGCAAAGAGTCCAATCCAATGGACAATGGTCATTGTTTTGTCCAAATAAGATTCTTGGGTTGGTAGATTGTTGGGGTGAACAATTTGAGGTTTTATACACCCAATATGAGAAATATGTGCAACAAAAACAGTAATTTAGGTCGCCAATAAGTTATTTCACTATGGTTTTATCAGTGTTTCAAATGAAAGTTAATACTTCATTTAAAGCTTGATGTCATGTGTTAGTACAATACTGTATGACATATAGATTTATAAGTATAGTGTAATTTGTTTGGTGATCCTTTCAGTTCTCATTGCCGAAAAAATTAAATTGCCTAAAAAAGAACCATGACTTGCAAACTTTAGCACGTGGATTGCATAGTGTTTTCATTTGATAAATTGTTAACAAGAACAGCATAAGAGGCGCTTTGTTTTTAGTGTTTTTCCAAGCTCCAACAAGACATTAAACTACCAAAAATGCCAAGATCAGATGATATCAATCCTCATTGTTAGGTTTTTAGTGTTGACGATTCCGTAGACAAAATCACTGATTTGTAATATATTGTAAAAGTCAAGGACCTTGATGCAATTTGTATAAGTTGGGTTACGAGGTGTAGGGTTCGAGCATAAAAAGAGAAGAAACACGACGCGGCATTTTCGCTAGCTATCGCCTGGACACTAGTCGAGTGATAAAAATAGAATCCTCGTCGCTCGCCTATCGTCCGGCTCTCGCTTGAGCAAGAGGCCGTCGACGTCGCTAGCTCTTCGCTTGAGCTACATGTTGATCCGGAAAATCCTAGTTTGCGTTTTTAAACAAAATTTTTCAACCCATTCAACACAATTACTCTCTCTTCTAAATATCCAAGACATTGGACGAAATAAAAAGGTGGCTTTCATTATTTTCATTGCCTCATCTTATTCTTTAAAAATGTAAGAACATATTCTTTCATTGTGATTCATCATTTATTCTTGACATCATATAACCGCCTATTTGGGAAAACATCATATTAAAGAATCCAAAACACATATTTCCTAAACATCCTTATGAAGGTACTTTCTCAGTTGGATTTCAGAAGTTTTTGGAGGTTGAGAGAAGTTGGACTATAAGCATAGGAAAAAGAACATGAATGGGTGATTCTTGGATATCCACTTGGAAGAGACGTGTGCAGAAGATCGTGAAACTAAGACATCGGATCTTGGAAGCTACAGGAGGTGATCGGAAGATCTAGCAGGTTGGCTAGATAGTATCTATGGTAGCAGATCGTGAGTTTGGAACGAGCAGCAAATCTTGGAGTTTTATGATTTACAACAGCTAGTGGAATTAGCTTGGAATTGAATTGTAACACACATTGTCTATAGTGGAGGTAACTGGCTTGGTCCTGGAGTTTTTACCCAATTGGGTTTCTCCGTCATCAATATTGGTGTTATTTATTGCTTTCTTATTACAAATTGCGGTAATTCAACTTTGGATAATTGGATTGTTTGTTTAACCATCTAAAAACAATTAAAATTGATTTGTTGCTTGTTAGTTGTATAATTCCGCACGTAAGGTCAAACTTAGTTAGTAAACTACGTTATTTTCACTCATTCCCCTATATAAATCCTCATGAATTTATATAACTTTTTTGATTATTTGTTAATTTTTTCGATTTTGTGACTTTTTTGTATTTCTATCACTTTTTTATTTCTGTCATTTTTTGAGTGTGTCATTTTTTTTTGAATTTGTGTTACTTTTTAAATGTGTATCATTTTCTTTGAATTTTTGTCACTTTTTTGAGTGTTTGTCACTTTTTTTGAACATGTCACTTTTTGTAGTTTATGTAACTTTCTTTGATTTTTTTTTTTTTATTTTTCAAGTGTGTGTAACTTTTTTTGAATTTCTATCACTTTTTCTATTTTCTCTTACTTCTTTTTTTTTTTTTTTCAATTTGTGTTACTTTTTAGAGTGTGTGTCACTTTCTTTGAATTTTCGTCATTTTTTTGAATTTTGTTACTTTTTTGAATTTATATCATTTTTTGAGTGTGCGTCACTCTTTTAATTTCTATCACTTATTTGAATGTCTTATCAATTTTTTTTTTTAAAATTCTATCACTTTTTTGAATGTCTTATCACTTATTTGAAAAAAAAAAAATTCTATCACTTGTTTTGATTTTCTATCACTTTGTTAATTTTATCACACTTTTTTTTGTCCATTTTTTAGTGTTTGTCATTTTTTTAATTATAAGGATACATCAGTTATTTTAGGACAACTATCGGTATTGAGTGACTAGAAATAACATTAATCTCATTCTATTGATAGTTTTAAAATGTTCAACAAAAAATTAAAATACAACGGAGGTTAATATTTTGTTTTAGAAAATTTTACAGGATTTCTGAATTATATTTGTTTTAAATTAATTATTTAATTTTTATTTTATTTTTAATTAATCACTTCGTCTATGTTCGACAAGATTGTGTGATATGATGGTAAAATGGAGGGTGGAGTTATTAGTAAAGAAAAATAAAAGCTAACATTTTTCGACAAAAACTGACAGAATTGTTTACTTCCAAAAAACTTTTAACATGATTTTTCTAAATTCCTTCATTTTAGGTAGGGATGGCAACGGGACGGGGGACGGAACGGGGCAAGACCCTTGCCTCGTTTACTACCCTGTTTAATTTTTTTTTTTCGATAATTTATCTTATTGTCATCATTCATTAGATTGAGACAAATAATTTTAGTTGTCATTTTCTATTAAAAATTTTAAAAAAATTAAACGAGACGGGGCGCCCGTTACCCGTCTCTGCCCCGAATACCCGATTAACGGGGCAGGGCCCGCAGGTCGGATTTGTCGGATTTTTTGCCAACCCTGATTTTATGGGTGTTTATATAATTATCACTTTTATCAATTTTTATTAAAATTTATTAAAAATCAAATTTTCCGTTATACCAAACATGAACAATATTCAAATGCTAAGTGCTTCTTCAACCCAACTTCCAAATTGGGTAAAACTTCAATTTGGTGTGAAAATAATGTTTCGATTGGACTTCAAATTTTCACACATATTAGAGTAATGAACAACGTCGCACCAAATTTGGTGTAAAACTATTCAGATGGTGTAATATATACAGTTTAATTATTTTCTATGTTGTCATTCATTTTATAACACAACAAATTTTAATTTCAGTTACGTCCTTTTATTATTTGAAAATATAATTTAAATTGTATTTTTTTTAATTGGATTATTATTTTTATTAATATAATAATATGTAATCAAGTAATAAATAATAACTTATTAATTTAAATTACTCGTTAAAATTCTAAAGTTACAAATTAAAAATCGATAATTAAATAACTTTTTAAATAAACTAGTTTTTGAGCACATTTATTTTCTTTCTCGAAATAAAAAAAATTAAATAACATAAAGATAGACCATAATCAAGTCAGTCCTCCATTGCACTTAAGTCTCAAAGATTGATGGTCATCGTTTTATTCGTAAAAATTTTAAATTTATTAATTATACCTTTTAATGCCTCTTAAGTATTCACTATCACACAAGGAAAAATCATGTTCGATATTGAGTATTGAACATAATATTCTATAAGCGCAAAAAAATTCTTTATTATTATTATTTTATGTTAGCATCGTTGAGTATTTTTACTTCTATTTTTAATATTCGTCATTTGAGCATCATCATGACATGCAATATATTGACAATTTCCATATCACGTTAGATATAGACATGACATGATGACATAATCAATTTCCAAATACTAATGTTCGTGAGAAACTCAGCATACGAAATTATTGACAAGTAATACGTGATGAGTAACGAGTATCGTCCCACGATGAATAAAAGAGATTTGTGGTTTGTAATTATTCTAAATTAATCTACAAAAACTTGTAAAATTTGAATTTTATATGCATATGGAATAAGTGTATTGGATTACGAATCCACCTTATTACTATTAATTTCAAATTTCAATTACGTAACAAATATCGTTCATACATTTTTTACAATCGATAATTCTATTGTAACTAATTCTCTTTTTCAAGACATATTAAATATATTTTAGTCACGACCCGAATATATTTCTAATCCGAATTTAAATGAATAGAACTCACTCAATTTCACCCCATTATCTCAAAAATTACACACGTGATACACATTATTCCTAATATTTATTACATGTAAGTTAATCAAGCAGTATTCTAAACTTATTATGAGCTCCCAACACTACAAGCAACTATATATTTAATTGGTAATCAAACAATCAAATGATAAAAATATGCATGGAAGATTAATCAAGAAAAACAAGAATTTAATTAACTACTTGTCTTAAATTAGAAATAAATAATAATAAAATGTTTCATCTTCATCCAATACATGAAAATAATTAGTGTAGTATGTTATGTAAATTACACAAAAATATCACCTAGAATAAAAAACAATGATTGAAAAATGAAAAATCAATTTCTTCTTCGTTAATCTTCAACCCGGATTTTGAATCTTCATTTTTTTTATAGGTTAATTGCTTTTGAATCTTGTGATAGCCTCCTTCATGGGGTGAAAAATAGGGTTTTGATATGTGTTCTCGTTCTGGTCGTCCCTTGTAAGTAAAGTAATCGGTTGAATTTGATCTCCATAAGAATTTAGATCAAACAAGGAAGTTAGACCATTCGGGTCCAGAAATGGCCCGTGCGCACCGTATATTTCATTGCGCGCACGCCACCCATTGGGTTTGCTCTTGGTAAATGGACACTAGAGTGTTGAATGCGTTAGCCCCCTATAGTAAAGTTCTATTTGTTGCAATTTTATCCCTGAATTTCATTCTTTAGTCATTTTGATCCTTTTTTCGTATCTTCTTGATCATCTATCTTCCAAATCTATCTAATTGATTCCAATCTCTCTCCAATCACCAACACTAGGTCCGAATCAACTATTATCACTTTGTGATTTAGTCCCCAAACTTTGAATTAATTCCACTTTAGTCAATTTTCTGCTCAATTTGTCCAATTTTATCGTTTTTCACCGGGATGCACCTAACAAACAAAATAGAACTGGCCATGTTCGGGTTCGGTTCTGTTCAATTTGGTTCAGTTCCGTATCATAATTATTTTTTTTAATATTTACAGCAACACTACATGAATATAACTAATGACATTTCATTCGTAACTTTTACAAATTAATGTAGCTCAATTCAAAAATATATAAATAGCTAGCTATCGAATAACATTAATTCAATGCATACAAATACCAAAAAGTAGATATTAATATTAAAATGTCGGTGATCCATATCAATAATTCATTTACTTCAAGCAGTCTGCCTGCATAAAGAAAATGAAATATAAATCACCAACTATTTGATTTAATCATCAACTGCTTGAACACAATTATAAAAACAAAATTTGTATAGTTCTTAAATAGATGCATAAATGGGTACCTAATTTAGAAGTGTTGCACCGATGCGACTGTGGAAAACGGAAATTGCTTAGGGTTTCAGGAGATAGAAATGGTCTTAGAATTTTATCTCATTTGAAGGCTTTAAATTTAATGAGCAAATTCAAATAGTCATCTAGTCATATCAATTATTAAGATATAATTATGACGGAGGTCCATATTCTTTACAAAAATTACAAATGGATCACAAACTCAATTGTTTCTTATCTCTAAAATGGGTTAACAGATTTTATAATGATTTGGGCTTTAAAATTAAAATTATGAAACGATCTGATTTATTTAATTAAGTTGTTAATTTATTTAGAAAAAATAAAATAATTTAATTAATTCAATAAAAAAATAAAACATTATTTAGTTTCGGTTCTTCGGTTCTTGGTCTAGACCCGAGACCCGACCGAAACCAATCGGTTCTCGATTCGGGTACCCGTTCGGGTATTTAACTTATGAAGAACCGCTCGGTTCGATTCGAGACTTTTGTCCAACCCTAAAACAAAATTTATATAAAATTAAGTCTCAATTCATTTTAAATAATAATAATAATTACTCTAATTTAACAACACAAATAAGTGTATAAAATACACTCATCAACTACTTGCCCTAGAACCACTGAATACTATGGTATTTGCTTAAAATCTTCCAAATCTCGAGTCTCTGTCTACTTTGTTCTATTCACGTGCTTTTTTTTTTTGACAAGCAATTGATTCCCATAAAGATAGGTCGGAATAAAATATGTCCTCAGTTGCATTAAAGATAAAGTGTGCATGTCAATGGGTTATTGTCACAATTTCTTTGTTACTAACAATAAGACGTTTAATGCCCACTTACGTCACAACTCACAATTACCTCCTAAGAGAGCAGAGCTTGTTCGTACATAGAATTGAATAAAATCCGATAATACAATAAAGGGTATTTTACTTTTTTTTTAATTAATTAATTATTATTGTTCTCAACCAAACATTTTACAACTGTGTTAAAATCTTATCCAATATATTAAAAGTGAGAAGCATAATGAAAGTGAAAGAAGCGGAAAAAAAAAACAAAACAAAACACGGGGGGGACCAACTCTCAATTCAATATTGTTAATGAGAATAATGTCTTGAATTAAGTTTTCTCGTAAGAGTCATTTAGGTTATTAAATTATTTATTTTATTAAATTTATCGAGAAAAAATCTTTGTTTTTATTGATTGGTTAGATAAATCCAACTCAAATATTAGACGAGTTAGGTGGTCGCTTAAGGCACCCGATTTATCGAAAGTCTTCAATTTTAAGCTTTAAATACTTGTGCCTTTGTTTTGTTTTGGTTTTGGTTTTTTTTTTTTTTTTGTCAATAAATATTTAATCAAATTTAATCAAACTCAAATATTAAAAAAAAAAAATTTAAAAAATTAATCCATGAAAGAAGTTGTTGTCAATAAATATTTAATAAAAATAGAAATAAAAGTTAAAAATATCTTATAAATTAACAACATTTTAATTAATTTTTAAAAAGTTCTCCTTTGTCTAGGTTGGGATTGTGCTCCCGCATCCCAGGTTTAGGGCTCGACTCTCGAGAATTGATGCCTTCTCCCAATAAATAAATAAATTTTAACTCAAAAGAAAAGAGAATAAAATTATGTGGGTGACATTAGCTTCCAAATTCCAATGGATGGTTTCAAATAGTCATTGATGCATAACGGTCAATAATTGCTGATGATATAGATTGCAACTACACTGGACGAACGAACGAACGGAATGGTCATTACCATCCTCGCCCCATCGAGAATTTTCGAAAGTCGATACAAGGATTTAAAAAATCATCATCTACCGATCGTGTAATTAATTAATTATTATTTATCTTTTAAAAATAAAAAATATATATATTAAAAAGAATTATAATAAGGAATCTAGGTAGGAAATATGTTTCTCGTCCCCATCCCATTCAGAACAAAGCAATGTGAGACACTTCAATGGCAGGATCAATAACCATGAGATTAATTACATAAGTTTTTTGCTACCCTTTTATGTTTGTTCTTTCTAGATTTCTGAAAGATCCAAAATAATTAAATTCTTAACAACAAAAATATTCATGAGATATTAAACACTATGAAGGTAAAAAGCATTGTGAAGAATTTCCCAAAATAAGAATTGCACATTCACATAAATCTACTACCCACACATTGCCAAGAGTTGCAAGGTTCTTACATTTGTTGGCCAAACATCCTTTTTATGGTGGAACTTTGTCCTAGGACAATGCCCAAACGCAAAGTCAGCAATTCATAGAATCTGAACAAAATTTTTAGTTACGAAAGAAGACGACGAAAATAACAAGATTGTAGGTCGAATTTGTCGCGTGCTATATATACCAAACTGATTACAGAATCTAAGACACAAGAGGTAAAATAAAAGTAAGCAATAATCCCACAATCTTGAACCCTAACCCTCATCTTATCTCAAACAAGAAAAATAGAAAGAGGATGGGGTAAAACCCAATCGTGCTACGAGTACATAAAAACATATGATCGATCATGGGGCCAGAGGTTCTTGCCTATCATGACCGTTATTGAAACCGTCATAGGGTTTGGTTGAATTCCCTGACTTCCGCCTTAGAACGATTATCCAAGTGATTACTTCCAACAATAGAGCAATGCCTCCTAAAACAGCAATGAGAATAATATAGGCATCCCTCCACTTGGGTTCTGGATTTAATATATTTAGACCTTTGAACACATTGAGGATGCCAAGGACAAGGACAGTATAGCCAACTCCATGATGGTAGATATTCCAGTAAAATCGAAGCTTGTGGTCCTTTTTGGGTCTCAAGAACAATGCAAATATCTATACAAAAATCCAAAAACAGAACACCAATTTCTAGTCAGGATAATATAGAAAAAATATCAATTTTCACATCCACGGAATTGTAGCGAAATTTACCTGCAGAGTAGCAAGAGAGAAGAGTGCAATCCCAATATTGCGGTGGCCAGTATAGCGAACACCCTTGGATTGACTTCCGAGCTTAAGTCCCGTCCCCCAACCAGCAACACCAATGGCGTAGGCCGAGACTTGGCAGAAGATATGAAGATAAAACCATGCTGGATCGGCCGAGGGAAATGACCTCACGTACCTCGCGATAATGATCCCAATTGGAAACATAATTCCCCAACTCACTACATTCAGTATCCCATGAATCTGAAGCAAGAATCACCAAAATTAGTATCCCAAATTAACACTTTCCCCAATCACCCACAAGCAGATGTAAGTACACAGATTTCACTTTTAATTTCTTATCCGGTTTTCGAAAAATTCCTATTGCAATTACTACTCAACAAGAAGTATTCAATGCTTCGAAATTCAATGTAATTAGACAAAAAGGAAAATAAAGTTAGTTTGCAACTTTTTCATATACAGAGAAATTGAAACAAATGGTTATCCATAACGAAATCAGATCGAATGTAAAATTACCCAGAATTCGAAATTTCAATGAAACCCAAAATCGAAGAACGAATGAACTAGTATAAGTAAAATAGAGTAGAAATATGCAATTTCTTACGTTCTTTTTCTTGGTCCTGGAATCCCCACCACCGCTAGAAGCGGTGCTCTGTCCTTTCAACAAATCAAGGCTCCCTTTCGAGTTCAAATTCCCCGGCTGAAATTCATGCTTGTCGGGAACCCCCGCCGTCACAGAGGGGCCCACCTGCCACACATGGTTCACCGTACTCTTCCCCTTCTCCGGCAACACAATAGTAGCAAAAAGCCGCATCACCCCGTCGGAAAATTCCGCCGACGACTCCCTTACCTCGTACCACACCTTAGATTCCGTTAAAGGACCGTATGAACTGATATTATACGTCTTAACGGTCATTGCGCCCTTGGAGTCCTTGAATGCGATCAGGGCCTGGGACCCGACCATGCCGATGGTGGTCGGGTTTATAGCCCATGAAATCCAGCCGTTGGGTTTCGCCGGAGCGGCGATGAAGGCGACGGAGAGGGTGGACTTGGCCTGGTCGTAGGTCCAGTGAAGGTAGGAATTGAGGGAAGGGAGATCATTGCAGAAAGTGTAAAGCCTGTTGCTGGTGAACTTCTGCGACTGACAGGTGGCCGACTGGGAAGGTGAGATTAGAGAAACTGTTAGCAGAAGGAGTGTTGCTAGGGTAAGAGAAGACGCCATTGAAAGGAAAAGATGTGTAAGAAAGTGCTACAGAGGGATATATATATAGAGACAGGATTTGGTTCGGTGGCCACAATATGGGAACTTTGAATTGGAGGCTACGTTTGGTAACAGGGAAGAAGAAAAAGGAAAATAGAGGAATTATTCTCTTATTACTATAAAA
The DNA here is from genome assembly GCA_903798235.1 of Fraxinus ornus. NCBI lineage: Eukaryota > Viridiplantae > Streptophyta > Magnoliopsida > Lamiales > Oleaceae > Fraxinus > Fraxinus ornus. Next base: position 32,047 of record CAIGRF010215936.1, read on the forward strand.
TAATAAAGGAATTTTAACGAGTCTGTCGAGGTTGGAAAATTTGGTGTATATTCTCTTATCATGTTTGGTCCAGCTAATTAGGGGTGTCCAAAAGTCCCGAACCGATCCAGATCGAACCGAACCGAATCGAGCGATTCTTCACAAGTTAAATATCCGAACGGGTACCCGAATCGATAACCGATAGGTATGGGGGTCTAGACCAAGAACCTAAGAACCGAAACTAAATAATTTTTTTATTTTATTTATTGAATTAAAT
>CAIGRF010215942.1:0-15732 GCA_903798235.1 Fraxinus ornus
ATTTTATTTTTTTATGTCTACACTGTCATAAATCATGAAATTCTGAATTTTAAATTCATATGCAGGTTTCAGTAACTTTTAGATATATCATTTCAGTAATTTTAAATTCTTCTTCTGAACAGTTTCCTTTGCTTCTAAATCGTTGCAGGAATTCAACGAGGCAGCCAGATGAATTGAAACAAATGTAAGCAGCCAATTTTGCTGAGATCGAAAAAGAACTCGTGACTTGATTTTTTTATTAGAAAATGATATAGAAGACCTAAACCATATAAAATTTTAGGTACCTCTCGAGCTTCAAAATTTTTGTGATTAAGTGCACATGCCTTTATGAACTTCAAATGATTATTTCACCATTCACATATTCAGACTTGTTGAGTGAATAACTTAAGGTCCTTAACTAATTGTTCTACTTTTTCAAGAAGTGACAAGTAGTTCGCAATTTAAACCAAGTGTTTTCCAATCAAACTCAAGACTTACACGCCAATGATCAAAAACATGTTCGTGAAAACCAGAGTAGAGTAGTATTGAAAGGAATTCATACAAATCTCAAAAACCACACAACAGCTCTTCGCTAATTTCTTTACATATAAAGGCCACGTAAACCAACATTGGAGAGGACAACAAAAGTAAGAGACTGTTATTAAATATCGTAATTCTTAGATCATGTAATGTTACTTGCCTTTGGACTATCTATGGACAAAATATTGTCCTCCGAATGTCTTCTTTACATTTTTCCTCCTGCTAAGCATCAATTTTCTAATTTTTTTTTCCCCCTCTTAGGGAAAGTGACCTACATGGTAAATTAGTTCTCTTTTTTTCCTATGGAGCATTTGTGTGATATAAGAAGTTTAAACCCTTGTGCGTGTGTTAGCAAAGCAAGTTTCTTTTGCTGCCTCTTAAGTTTTTCCTTACTGAATAAATTTGGATGTAGTTTATCTAAACCAAGTTTTGACGGAATTTATGTCTGTGGTCAATACTATGACGTTTTTTGTGCCATTAAATACTGTACAAACTGTATATGTGAGGTTCAGATTCTATGGGTGCCTAACTGTTCCATTTATTTTAATTCTCAACCACAAATGGAGACATCCTTCCATTCAAGACTGGTGCATTTTTAGCCAAGGCTCCAGTTTTTCCTGTCATTTTAAGATATCCATACCAGAGATTTAGTCCTGCCCACTCTATTTCAGGGGTGAGTTTTTGTTTTGTAATATTTAATTTTCATTATCCTATTATTTCAGTTGGGGTGAACTTTCAATCTCTTGGAGTTCGATCAGTTTCGTAATATTTCAATTGTGGATGCCGATTATAGTACATTCTTACTGTTCTAAATTTTGTATGGATCTCATGACTAGTCTAATCTTTTTGACTGTATTTTGTTTACATACATGTCGTCCAGACGAGCCATGTGTCGCTTCTTCTCTGTCAGTTTGTAAATTACATGTATATTACCCCTCGAAACCAGAAAAGGATGATCCGAAGCTTTATGCTGAGAATGTTCGACGGTTAATGGCTCATGAGCTGTGCATTTTCATCAGTTTCTAATAGTTTTAGTTGCAAATATTCATCAGTTTCTAATAGTTTTAGTTGCAAATACATTTTCATCGGTTAATGGCTCGTGAGCGACGTGAGGTGTACATTTTCATCAATCTCTTTATGTATCTTGCTTGTGGCAATAATAATATATAGTCTTGCACATTCTCTTTTTGTCGGCACAATGTAAATAAAATCTCTTCCATAAACTGTTGACTAGTGATTATTCTGAGGCATTGGCTTCCAAATTGCAGTCATATATTTGAAGTTCAATTTCCAAGTAAATGCACATATAATGAACGCGTAGGATTTGTAAACTATTATAGGGAAATAGCTTATTGAAACCTATTGCTCAAGTTTCCCAACCTTCCATTATAATCACAGATTACAATAAATATTGAATGTCTGAAACTGTTAAAATTTTCATTGAGTAGTAATGTTGCTTCCATGGAAACATGCCTCACTTTATATTTCTAGGCACCAGCCGAAGTTGAGATATATACCTGACTTGGATATGTCATTGGATGGTTTCGATCATTGGGACTCATGGTGTAACTATAAGAAAGGTTGAGGGAGGATTTACTATCAGGAGTCTTAAAAATAAGAAAATAAAGAGCGCACCCAACTGCGGCCACAATTGCTTAATTGCTGCCAGTTCAAGCCGAAATGTCTTAATTTTCTGTTGCTTTTATGTGCAGGGTAATTTGATTCTTTCAGATATAGGCTTGGCAGAGAAACGAGTATATAGCATACCTACTGTTTTGCATCAGAAAGACGATTGATAATATTCATTACCTCGCTCTGAAAAGTTATCTAGTCCATCTTGGATCCTTGCTACTGTTAGTGTTGCTACTGAGTATGGTGGTTTCCCACCCAAAAAACAAAAATATATTTGTTTTCCATTATTCTTCTGTAACTTCTTAAAACATAAACTCGTGGCCATTAATTATAATGTTATGATATTCTTTGCAATTATTTTTCATTCTTCACTTCAAGAGCTCTCTGAGTTATACTGTATTTTTCATGTGCTCGACATAGAAATTATTGAATACCCTTTAAGTCTTCTATGGCATTGTTGGCAGGGAGTATTACATAGATTTAGACGGTATTTAGAAAAATAAGCTGAAAACTTGTTTACTATACCGCTCAGCCCTACCCAGTTCTGTATGCCAAAAATGCACTCAGGGTAAAAACATGCCTAGTTAATCTGAATTATCTATCTGATGTTGCTGCAGGTTTGTTTTGTCAACAATAGCCCAGATTCGCCTTGTGTATATTCATTCTATAAATCTATTATTTGACCCCAGGAAAAAAAGTAAAATTAAAAGCAGAAAATTATGCTGGAAGAAAGCATTCTTGTTGATAAGGCTTCAAAATGTATTTCCGTGGACATCATAACATTGCTGCAGCTTTGGTGAGATTCTTGAAGCTAAGCTATTTTTGACATTATTGACAGTTTGGCTTAACAGATCTTGGAAGCCGATCTATCGAAGAAAATGGACTTAGCAAATGTTGCTTCTGGTTACAATTTGATGTAATATTTTTAGAAGGGGCTAAAGCAGGTTCCATTCAACTTGACGAAATTAATTCTTGCTACAAAAATGAGAAATTATAGTTAGCATATGGCATCATAGCATCTCTTCACTTGAGTCATCTTTGTAAGCAGTTTTGGACCATGCTTATTTAGTGCTGAGTATTCCTAATACAGTTGTTGGGTAGTCATATTTTCATTTGTATTTGCCACTTAGCATTTCCCCTGAGTGAGTGAAGTCAATATTCTCTCTCAGATCCCATATCCCCAGTGTTATTTATAAAGAACATTTATATCAAGTCCTTTTGAAAAGGAACGCGATTGACAATTACAATTGAAAGGAGTTCCTTAGTGAAAAGGATGAAAGAATCAGCAACTGCAAGGGAGGAAAAATAGTACCTTTTTTCACACAACATTTCCCTCCCAAACCATATCGTAGTTTTGAAAATTCACAAACTAGCCCAGAAACCGATTCTATGGAACACGAAGACATCCTTAGTCTTTTCTTTCCTTTAGTGAGCCATTTGTAGACCTTAATTCCCACAATGGTAAGCAACCTTTTAATGGGGATGATGCCGACAACTGCCTCTGCCTGGTCGAGATTGAGGACAGCCAACACGAACTACTTAGCTTCATCTTCTCATTATCTTCACATGCTTCAGATTTCGGGTCACCTTGCACAGCACTAACTTTAAGGGATTCAGGTAAGACGCAGTTAAAGATTGAACCTAGTCCAACAACAAACAAAAACATCCAGTCAAGTGCCGAATACTAGGTAGAAAATGTCATCAGAGACGAAAAAAAATTACTTGAGGAATTCTGCAAATAGTTTGAATAAAGTTCTACTCGGAATTTTTTCAGTCTTCCGAGCCAAAACATGATTATATGAGTGTTTTTTCTTTTCACCTGTTTTCTTTCCTTTTTCACCTCTTGTGAAATGTTGTGTTAAGCATTAATCCATTCTTAAGGTACTTATGATAAATCAAATGAAAAAGTTAGAAATGAAGCAAACACACAAGTTTATAGTCGTCCTCCACCCTCAACCTTAGAACTTCGTCCACTCGCCGTTGCAAGTTTTCACTATAATGTAGAAGAAGAGTACAAGTTTCCTCACTCCTCTCGCAATATTAGGTCAATCCACGGTCAAGGAGATAAGTTTAGAGTAGAAATGAAACACCTATTCTACAAATTACAAAATAGGACTGATATTATAGGGTGATATGCATTATATTAATCAGCAGCATAGAATGTTACTTGAATGTAAATAAAGGGTAAAACTTGATGCAAGAATGAGGAAAAATACCTAATTTTGCAAGTCGATTTACCCATTTTGGAATTTTTTTCCCTGTGAGCTTGTGACATATGTCTTTGCAGAAATGATTGCAATTCTTCACAATCAAGTGATATGAATCGCCATTGTAGTTCGCGGCTTTACATTCAATCAACTCCCGTACTTGGGTCGCATCCAAAGTTGTAGTCCCAATGAATATTGACTTCCTAAACTTAAAACCCGGGCATTCTCGAGGTTCAACTTCAAATACACCACTTGAAGGATAGTCATGAGCTCCAAATGCATACTCCACACCATGAACTGCAAATGAGCAAGCACGCTAAATCAGAAAAAAGATATCTCTACTATTTATTTATGTCGACTCATAAAATAGTCTGGACTAAAGAGGCACACAGGTTAGCCAAAAAATTTGAGTTCCCATATTATTAGATAAAATTCATATTCAATTGTAGCAATAAATGTCATGAAGTCGTTTTTTTTTTTTTTTTATGTTTCACTTGCTTGAAACATGAGAAGACGCAAGAATCACGCCACCCATGATAAAGATCAAATAAGCAATTTAGGATCAACTTCACCTTTGAAAGAAGAAAATAATCATCTTTATATTTGTATTTTTGTCAATGTTCTAAAAATATGTCAGCCATGTCTGTCAAAAATACACCCCCGCTGCCTGTGCTATATCCGCTTACAACTCTCATTGCATATGCTATATCAGGTCGTTCAACGGCCAAGGAGAAAAAGCTTTACATCATCGTCGTGAACTCACAAGAATTCAATACATTGATAACGAAATAAGAAAATCAATGAGACGAAAAATTTAGCAGAAGCAGTCAAATGTACCTTCCACACCAGAATGAAATATACCTAGGCCAGCCCAGTAGACATAACCATTCACTGGTGTCAAGTCGTACACATTGAGATAAACCGAAGTATTTCCAGGACCATGATCTGTCGGCTTCACTTTGGAAAACAAACAAAAACGAGGGACTGATTTTCCTTCCAAATACTGGGGAACTATGGACTTCCACCGCTTCTTTAATCCTAATGTCATGTCGCTTCTACAGGAAACCAGATATCAGTGAAGAACCAATAGCATCTCGTACATCTGGACAATATATATGAAGATGAGGCTAAGATGTAAACAATAAAGGAACGCCAAGAACAAATTAGACTAAAAAAACCATGTCAACTGAAAAAATTAGTTGATTTTTCATTGTTGCAAACAACTAAAGTTTTTCGCACAAGAAAGTCAATTCAGTGACCTTAATACTCAATAATTGGTGATATTGACAAATATAGTATAAAATCTATTCGTGCGACAGAAATACAAAATGTGTATGGATCAAACCTTCGGTTATTCTTAAGGATATTACTTGGTTGACCTACAGGATTTTGATTAAGACGAAGGGTTGGTATGTTTGAATTTCGATAAAGAAAGAACATGTTTCCAAGAAAAAAATGAAAGAATAGAAAATTTATGGGGAAAAAAGAAAAAAAAAAATGGAACCAGGAACATGTTTTTTCAACTTGTGAAAGTCAACATTGACAGGAGTGGGAGGCCACTAATATAGCCACTCATATCATTGTTAATTATACTGATCCTGCATCTTGCACATTAGCTTCTCAATCTGTCTATGACTATCAAAACAGAATTAACAGCGTGTTTGCTAAGCTTAAAATGTTTACGCGTAAGTAATTAAGTAAGTTCTAAAATAAATAACTTCTTTTATTGATTAGTCGAATGAAATAAGTTGTTTATTCTACCAGTAAGGCAATACTTACTTTCAGAATAACATTTTTTGCTTGGAGTTCAGATGAAAAGTAGTAACAAACATGTTTTAAGAACAAAAGTTGCTTCAAAGTATCTTTTACTAATTATTAAACACGCTTGTCAAGTTTCAATACTTGTCTGAGACACAATAACTCATGTTAGAATAGCTCATCCATTCAAGTTTTATCCTAATGCTCTGGGAACACAGCAGTCTTTTAATTTGCAAGTCAAATCATTACAGCCAAAAACTATGTAATAAACCCATTTGCTTTAACATAAGCTTAAATTACTTCAAACACTTCAACTGATTCAGCTTTCAGGAAAATAATTACGGGGATGTTCCATCATTACTGCAAAAATACCTTAACATATATTCTCCCGAGGCATAGGCGGTTACTATCTAATTGTATTGTTGACTCAGTATGTTTCATGTACATGAATTTATTGTCTAATAAAATGCAATCATGCTTACTGATAATCTTAAAAATTAATTCAAACTTCTCGACCGATACGTAAACTCTCGCAAAGATAGACAAACACGAGCACATGCAAAGACAGCTTTTTAGAAATTTAATTTTTTACGATATTATCTGGTCAACGATGAATAGGAAATGGCAAATCCAATATCAAAGAGGAATCAATTAAAAAAGAACAAACTTCCTGAATTCTTAATGAATCAGTGTACTTCTGCATACTTGAAACAAGAACTGAAGATGACATCAAAAAGCCAGTACATGCACGTACAAGGAAGATTTAAAACTAAAGCCAAAATGGGAAGTTGGGAACAATCCAGGATGCCAAAAGGACTATAAAAGTGCACATTTACAAATAATATTTGCAGTTTAAATACTTCAAGTTCGATGTACAGAATTCAACAATACAATGTCAACCTTGAAAAAATAAAAAAATACAGAGCCAACTACAGCTATAATTTTGAATTTTCTGCCATGTCTTAAATAATAATTGGAGAATGAGTTAGATAATTAATATTTTAAGCTGTAGACACATCAGCGCAGCTGTCTTAAAACTGGAACCAGAAACCCAGAAAATGTCACTATTTTCAACTCAATGAGGTGCAAGTTAAAGAGTTTAAGCACAAAAAACAACCATATTGCAGATGAGTAAAGCAAAAAGCATTTGTTTATCAGTGAAAAACTTACTATCAAGAACCAAGCAAGGATGAGGAGTTATCAAATATTAATGTATTTTTCGAAAACAAACATTGTCATCTCCGACTCCATCGAAATGGTGAACCGAGGGATTCGAATGAATGAAGTAATTCCTCCAATTTCGACGAAAGCCTATCTACATAATTTCAAAACCCTTTCAATTCAAAACATATTATGCGATAAATTAACAGGTACATTTTACACTAAAAAGAAGCATAAATCAGTTGAATTACGAGTTAATAACCCATAAACAAAACATTTTGTCAGTAATAAGAGAAAATAACCATATACCACAACCAAATCAAAACATTACAGCTAAAAGAACAAATTAAAGCAATCAAGAAAATTTTAAACTAACAGATCGACCCACGACAAAATCGAATAAAATTATAAGTTGTTTATAAAGAAAAAGAAACAAGTCTTCAAGTAAAACCCAGAATTCAAGCTTACGAAAAGAAAAAAAAAAAAAAAGTTGTAGCAGAGTAACTTACAGTAGATGACATTGGCACCTGCATAACCATATGGGCTTTCAATGTTTTTTTCCTGAAAAAAATCTTAGGTAATGGACACTGCAAAGATTTTTTTTTTTAAAAAAATCTGTTTTTGATCAAACAAATTACTGTACAAGGAGTTGTCTAGCACTGAGAGATGAACAAAGAAACAAAAATGCAATTGAAGATAGACCCCAGGATTTGGAAGTTGAGAGACTGACACGACACACAACAAACATCTATCTTTCTATATATTTCTTTTTTCTTTTCTTTCTTAAAAATAAAGCCATTCAATTCATTCGTGTTTTGCCACTTTATTGTCTTTACATATTGGTAAATCTTTTTATAGGAGTAATGATATTTATCTAGATTTTTTTTTTTTTGTCGGTAGTCTCAGTGTCGTTAAATCTTACGTTTGAGAGTTATTAACTATCGACAATCTAGACCAGTAACATAATTCTTTTTATAATTAAAAAATTTACGGGAGCTTTTTAATTATTCACAACCCGTTTTTATATGTTTATAAACACAATTGTTCATAAAACACATGCTTAATTGATTAAAAATGTGCTCGTTCCTCGAAGTATGAGAGCGATTGAGGACGATTTAAAGTACAAATTTGTTTTTATTTAGTAATATTTATTTTGTAATTGTTTGATCATGTAAATTATAATGAAATTATAAGTTGTGTTTCCATTCATAGTTTTTTAGACAATCACCACCATCGTCATGCCACATCAATATATTGTCATTTAAAGCAACATCATCATTAGTTTCTGTAAACGGTAATAATTTTAGTGAATAACATATCGAATATTATAAAGTTTGACTTTACTAGAGTTTAAAGACCATTAACAAGCATGTCTATATGTTGATTGAACAGAAGAACAAGAATTTTAACCGATCAATTTACTCTAGTTTCTTTTTTCTTGGATTTTTGGGTGGATGGGCGCTAGTCCATTTTATATAGAAAAAAGGCTATGGAATAAATTGAAACGAAGAATAATTCATACATTTGATTTTAAACTAATTCAGAAATAATAATTAAATTAGTTGCTGTGCATTCACACAATGAACTTATGATATGATTTGGGATAGACAATCACTTGATCGAGTCACAGAGTCCAAAACGAGGAAGTTAACATGCCAAATACCAAGTTATATGTTGGGCTCGGGAACCAAGACGAAGTGGTTCACAGTAATTCGAGCAAGTGTCTTGGAGCTAAGGAAGAAGCCTATGCGATAACATAGGGAAAAAGGCATGTGGTCGCATGCCTATGCATGACCAAAAGGCATGCGTTCAACTTGATCTATGCGACCGTATAGTACAAATCTATGCGGTTTCATAGTACATTCAGCTGGAGAAATTTTCCTTTTTCGCGAGTTTCCTTATTTTATTACAGTTTTAATTTGAATGTATATCTTATGTAATCTTTTAGCATCAATTTCGTAGACTAGGGTTTTTATAGTTTCTTATAAATAGTTCCCATATGACGCATTGTAGAGAAGAATTTGTTTTCATTTTTTTGTGATTAATATCATAATTGAGGTTTCCCTCTTCGTTGGTTCTTAATTAAACTTTCGAACTTATCAAATATTTTCAATATTTGTGGCGTTCAAAATCTTAAAACTTATCAAAGGATTAGATACCCTTTGTGGCGTTCGCAAATCGAAGTTCTTGTTTTCGCATATCAACGGGTCTGAGATTTAATATACCTTAGGTTCTTGATTCGTGGGGCTTGAGTTAACATTCTACCGTCTAAAACTTAAATTTGGACTTTTCGGACGTTTCGAACGTTAATTCCGTGATTTCCATGTGATATCGATTTTCGGGTTGCATCAACTTACAAAACAAATCATGTGTACAAATTTATAATTTAAGTATTGTGTTTTTAAAATTTACACTTTACATCTACATTTTACAAATTTGATAACAAAAAACTTTAATTGAAAATGGATGATTGTCTGATTATTTTAAATGATGCTAAGAAATTTTTTAAAAATGGATATGTATAAATGAATGGAGGATTGTATTGAATTTAAAAGTCCGCCTATTACTAAATTATTCAATTGTTGATTTGTTATCTAGTCATATTTATGCATTCTTGACGATTGATAAAGTTAACGTATTTAACTTTCTTTTTCAAGACAAATTAATTATATTATATTCACAACCTGAATATATTCCTAATCCGAATCCGAATGAATATAATGCATTAAATTTCAAATTATATATATAATTGACCCAAATTTATTCATAATTCGAATCCGAATGAACAGAATGCAATAAATTTCATATTATCTATATGATTGCACATATAATAAATATGATTCCAAGCATTTATGACACATGTTAATTTTGCCGCATTCTAAACTTATTGTGGATTTCCCAACACTACAATAAGTAACTAATTATCTAATTGGTGACCAAATAATTAAATAATGCAAAATCAAAATAAATCTGTTTAGCGCCTTGGCCATCAAGCAGATCTCGCAAAATTAATCAAGAAACACAAAAAATAAACCAAATTACCAGTCTCAAATTAAAATAAATTAGTAATAGAGTTCAACCATACATTTCATCAATTTTTATCAAAATCTACTAAAAAATTTGACTTTACCTAAGCCAATAGGGGCTAAATATAATGGTAATGAATGAAAGATAAATCTAAGGGATATCAATTAAAATTGGACTACATGATCACGAGAGTCACAATTCCTCGAAAAGTATTGTATTAGATATAATGAATAAGATGTTAATAGGAAAACAATCTATCAAGTATCAATGAACAACACCTTTTTATCTTCAAGCTCAAGCCCCATGTTATAGGCGCAGGAGATAAGTTCTACCAAGAGGGCATGTATTATCAATCTGAGTTTCAAGTCCCTCAATACCACCATTTACACATGGTCTGAATAAATGACAATTGTAACCGTACAAAGTTCAAAAACCACGACATGTTCTTAATGTAGCCATTACATCCAAGCCATACAAGTTTCATTGAGTTGTTTCAGATAATTTCGCTCTCAAACCAAGTTTTTAATTTGCATTTTAAAGACCATCTGTCAAATGCAAACATATTTCACACTAAACCAAGTAAAGAATTTCTTCTCTAGTTGCATATTAGCATATACTTCATAATCTCAAATACTAAACCAAGTGAGTGCAATCTCAAATACTTAAAATACATACATAAGCTAAGATTCCATATAAGAAATTGTCAACTAAATCCAAACTATGCCATGTGCACTTCATAATCCTTCAGCCCTTGTATTGATATTTTTCAATGCCACGCACCATTTTCCACTGCAGACACCTACAAATTTAAAAATGAAGAAAAAATATTGAGAAATACAGGATACATATAAAATATACAGAATTCAGCATGTCAATTCACGCTGCTTTTATGTTCTTGTTTGGCTAAGCTTTAAAAGACAAGAGTTACTAGTAACTTCCTCCTTCAAAACATACTTGGACATTACTTTCTTACTTTTAAGTAAAAATATGTTACTCATTTTTAAAGTATTTCTCACCTTTCTATCAAAATAAGTAACTTTTGCAAGGTAGTGAGTTTGGAAAAAGGAAGCCAGTTTTAGCATCAAATGCAAAAATGGACCCTATAAACTTGGAACCTGAGAGGATCAGCCCTTGCCAGAGATCAGATAGAAGTTCATGCAAGCACCGGTTACCATGTATTTGGTGAAGTGGTCGGGACACTAATGGATAGTATCATGTATGAAAAAGAAAAGAAGCTAAAATCTTGTCGTTATAGTGTCAAGTCCTATCCAATCATGTCTAATACAGTGTATAACACGCCATTATTGTAAATATACTAAGGAAGCAAACCACCCAAAAGTATGAATTTTACGCCTCCATATTTTCCGAAACAATTTCAATAAAAATATCTTTAGTACCAAAAACCAAGCGGAAGATGAAAGATTTCACTAAGAATCACAGTTACCAATAAATATATGAAAAGAGAAAGTATATGAGGGCACTTCTAAAATGAAAAGAGACTGAACTTCCAGTTCTTTCTTTTTACAGTTCCTCTAACTACGAAAATTTTCTTGTTTCTGCATCCAGTTCATTCCAAACTGAGAAATTTTATTGGACAACAAAATTCCTAAATCAAGCAAAGAATTGAAGAAATGAAAATAATAGGTAAATTTGTGCAACTTTAATAATAAGTGATAATAACAAGAAAACCAACTCTAAATTCTTTGATTCGTTCTTATTATACACAAGACTTTACATAGAGATCATATACAAAATTACAGTATGAGTAATATACTACTACGACAAGGTTTCACTGTCCCTTTGAAAAGTAGAATGGCTAGATATTGAACTCTTGCAAAATATCTTGACAAACTGTAAAATTGCCTATCATTATTTCAACAAAACACTATTTCTACGCAAACTTTTTGAGTGCAAAAAATGGCACAAACGTTGCAATGCTGAGCACATTGTAGGATTGGGGTGGGGCTAACAACCAATATGAGAGTTTAGTGATTTCTGGTCAGGACACTACAGATCAGAGAATAATCAAGTTATATTATTCGATACACAGTTCGAGAAACAAGAAATTATTATGGTGGAGATATTCATGCAAGACAGTCACACAATGCATCTTCAGGCAAGAATTCAAGGGTGGTTTTGGTATGGATTGCTTGGAGAAGAATGAACAAGAACAAGGACTAAACTTGAATGGATCTGAAAGCATTTAGGAACAAAGAATTCTGATCTGTTTAGGGGCTGATGGCTGTATTTGGTAAGTAGGAGCTGATAATTGTTTATGTTATAACAAAAAATTAACTAAATACTTGTAGACTTCTAAGAATAAACCAATGTTTAAAAAAGTATAATTGTGTATTAAGGCAATTTTCCTTATCAAGGCGAGGAATAAGCCTAGAGGCATTTTGAGAAGCAAGCCCCTCAAACCCAAAAAATGTCAAAAATTTATTAAATGTAGAACAAGAGCATAATAAATCATAAACAATATTCTAAATTAATGATAAAACAATTTAAAGAGACCAAACAAACAAAAGAAAAATCTAACAGAAAAAAGAAATTATTTTTTAGTTGGTGGGACAGTTAACTATTCACAAAGTGAGTACATTAAAAACACAATATTTTAATGTTTAAGTTTTAGTAATGGCTGATTTCCAAAGTGGGTTAATAAAAAATAATAATTTTTAATATTTTAGTAATAGTTAGTCGTGTAGAGGACTATTTCTTAAGTGGGTCAATTTTAATGTTTTCTGAACCCACACCTAAAGCAAACTAAATAACCCTGTAGAATTAATGTGCAAATGTCTCACGAGCCTTGAGGCGTGTACCTCATTCAATTGATGAGTGCACCTCAAATAAATTTCATCACAATCAGCGCATCCAGGCATTTTTCAATCAGGATTTTTTTAACAATAGGATTCTAACCTTAAAAAGTTAAACTGGTAACTAATTATTTCCAAAAATATATCGTTGATCATTTAGGACTTCAAATAAAACTAAACATAACAATGAAAATCTTTAATTATAATGCGAGGGCCAAAAATTACTTCAAGATAGAAAATAACCAAAATTCCTTGACTCTGAACTTAATACAAAGGTAGCAAAACATAATGGGGAACATGGTAAAATCATCATCATCGTAGTCACTTTCCTTTCTACCAAAAGACTTGTTCCTATCACAGGATTCACATTTCACAATCTTCACTTCTACCACTCTTTGCAACTGAGGCTTAATAACGTCAAGAAAGTCAGATAACTGGGCAAACTACAGGCATTCGAAATTTTAATAAAAAAAATAAAAAAGAAAATACTGCCTCTAAAGCTAAGCGAAAAATTGTGCTCATATAAGTTCTAGTCGGTATTACTTTTCATAGGCAATATCTAGTGCCACTGCATGCATTGGTGATCAAGTAGAAGCCACGATTAGGTCTTGCACATGGCAGTGAATGTTTTCCTTGCAATCATAATATCTTCTCATGGTGAAGTGAAAAGCCAAGGGAAGGAAACTACAACTGGGAGCTAGCCTAGACGCTAGAGATGATAATTTGGTGTATTTTACAGAATACAAAATAGTTGCATGTTTCTGCAGTATTAATGATGCCTTACAAAAGATTGCTTTTAAAATTACATTCTTAACAGTTACAACCACTGTAACCAGAAACCAACAAACCCAGTCAAGGTTGTCCATATAAATAACATGAATAAGGAAAACATGCTTCCCCCTGTCTGACCTTTTATAGTGACCCTGGCACCCATATGTACGTTCATGCGCTACGCGCACATGCACATTTATGCCACCAGGAAATATCTATACCATCCGCAAGGTGCACATCTAGTGTCTGGTTAAAAAATTACTTCCAAATATTTCAAACCCTCGACCAGATGGAAAATTGCAGTACTTCTAAATGACCTGAGGTTCTCATCATTAAATACTAAGCATATGGAAGCACTCCATGTCCGGAAAGAACATGGAAGACAGATTCAGATTAAAATGAATTCGATTCATTGTACCGTTCAACTGAGTTCAACATAGAAGCAAATATTCATAGATTCATTTTTACCAAATATAATGCGGTATAGCAATCAATAATTTCAGTGGAAGAAAATTAATGATTTTGACACAAAAAGTTCCTCATTTTAGTTGGGTTTTTGTTCTCGTTGCATCTCCCTGATCATCTATTCCTCATTCTAGATTCGGATTTTAAAGATACCCTCCAATTCAACAAACTAAAAACTAGGATAGCTAAAAAAACCTAAAACTGCAAAGAAAATGATAATTCATCCGAAGGGAAAAATTACATCAAGAACATCGTAACAAAGACATAAGTGACACAGCTGAATCATGAAAAAGAAAGCTAATAAATGTAGAAAAAGATTGGGGAGAATACTTGACTTACTTTTTGTAAGACTCGCTGATGTACTGCGAACCGTTGTGGAAAATAAACCACATCAACACAAGTACCAGTATATCTTGATAAACATTAAGGAACAACTACATCAAATTCAACAAAACATTTTCCTCACGCATCCAAAATATTTTATCGAATCAAGTAAAAAAAACCCATCAATTCATCCATCCATACAACACACACCTACCGAGCGCGCACACAGATTGGAAAAATATCAAACCACAATCAATCGAGAAATTTACAAAAAAAAGGATACTGAAGAGGTAACGCTCCCACCAATCCAGCATATAGAGACCAAAAGTTACGTTGTAAAGATAGATCTTGCGTTGAATCCAGTTCATTTCTTTAGAGACCAAAAACTTTTCTCAGTATAATTGATGAATTTATGACCAGTCTGCACTGATCCTTTTACTAGTTTTTTGTAGCTACCCGAATTTTAAAATACCAATTTTATAACTTAAATTATGTCGCTACGACATTTTCCGTCAAATTTGAAATTTATTTTACGTTCGTTGAATTGTCTAGCAATAACATTTAATATAATAATTCAAAAACGATTTTAACCCTAAAAAACTCAATATTTCCTTATCGGGTCGGATTTAATACCCAATACCTATTTTAAATTACACTTGGTCCATTATTCTTATTCGGCCCAAGTTTAAGTCCGTTTTCAGCCCAATCGATTGTCCTAATTTTGAAGTATAAGTTTGTAGGACTCTAAAGTATTAAACCTAATAAACCACTCATTCCATCTCCAAGTATTTCTCTTACGGCTGAAACTCAACATTTAAATCAAGACATTCATCTCAAGGTAAATTTCTGAAGTTGGAATAATTATTTCCTTCGATTTCATCATCTTTGTTGTCTAATCTATTGACTCCTTGCACAGTTTCTTTCAATTCCAAACCAATAAATCACTCGGCAAAAATCGGTTCAGGTAATTTCTATAAACTAATTTTCAGTTTTCAAAAAAATTCCATAATCTGTAAATCTAATGTCATTCTCCAATCCTTGTAACTGAAATTTTT
>CAIGRF010215942.1:21661-36940 GCA_903798235.1 Fraxinus ornus
TAGGGGTGGCAAAAAAGCTCGTCGGCTCGGACGGCTCGGGCTCGGCTCGGAAAAAGCTCGAGCTGGGCCCGGCTCGGGCTCGGTTACAACGAACCAAGGCTCGGGCCGAGCCTCATTTTTTTTTTGTTGGGCTCGGCTCGGGCCCAAAAAAACTCGGCACAAAAAGCTCAAGCTAGACCCGAACTTTTTTTATTTAATTTATAACATGTAAAAATGGTAAAAATTTTAAGTTTTTTAAGTAAAAAATGTAGATTTGACATAAAAATAAAATAAAATGCGAGAGGCTCGGTTCGGGCTCGGCTCAGCCCGCTAAGGCTCGGGCAGAAAGCTCGGGCCGAGCCTCATTTTTTTTGGCCGGGCTCGGCTCGGCTCGGCTCGGCTCAGGCCAAAAAAAGCTCGGACTAAAAAAGCTCGGGCTCGACTCGAGCTTTTTTTTTTTCGGTTCGGGCTCGACTCGTCTCGTTGCCACCACTAGGTGTCGCTATTGAAGCCGCGGTAGAAACGTTATGTATGAACTTGTTTATGCTGGACATATACATGTGTTCCAATCAAGAATATTTGTTTCCAAAATAGATTATTATTCTTTTGATTTTTCTTGTTACTATGCTATTTGTAGTCGAAATCCATGTTTTGACTTTTATCGGGGAAAGGAGAACCTCAAAGAGAATGCCAAGCATATGAACATTAAAAATTAAATAAATAATAAACATGGCGATTGCCGATTTGGGTGACTTGACATACGCTAATGTAGAATGCATTTTATATATGAGAATTCCATCGATCATATCGTTAAGTCCATTATCTTTTAAAACTGCAAGTGATGAAGTAACAGAAAAAGTTTTAAAACTCAATGAAATAAACATTCAAAAAAAAAAAATCAATCAAAGTTCGAGATTATTTGAGAAGCATATTGATCAGGTAGAACTTTCGCTGAAATTAATTGATGTATATAATTTTTAAGGCATTCCATTAATCCTCCTCATCATATCCTTCCTTACACATCAATTCATTCTTCTTTGATAGCTCTCGTTTCTCTTTGATACTAGTGTATATTCAAAGAGTTCTAAAATATTTCAACGGGTACTTATTGTACTTTTCCCTTTTTAGCATATGAGAGTCATCAGTGTTCATTATTGAAGTTGATAATCTTTTGAAATCAAATAAGTGTCGGTTTCTTTCTTTAAAACTGCATGCTTAACAATGACGTGAGTAGAGGTGACAATGGGTCGAGCCGAGCGCTCGGCTCTTGGCTCGTTTTTTTAATTAATTAATTTATTTATTTATTTTAACACATTACTAGACTACACACTAATTTAATTGTAAAAGATATATATATACACATTTTGTGATTAATTTCTAAATATACATTTTCAAAAACATTTATAATTTCTAAAAAAATAAGAACAAAAATTGTTTTGTTGAGTAATAATGTAATATGTTTTTTGTTTACCCATTTTATACTTAAATCTGAAAAAAAAATATATGTAAAGTATAAACACATTTTGTAAACCATTTTTTAAATATACATTTTTCAAAACATTTTTATTTTTTATGGATAAAAAAATAAAGATAGACCCTCCTCCTTTATCCGGGCTTGGGACCGGCTACTTCAATTTCTAGTAGGCGGAGTTAAAAATTGTACACGAACAACTTGTTACGTGTACAATTTTTTTAAAAAATAGTATAAATGTATGAAAATTAAATTTTGTGATAATTATGGTGAAATTAAATATCACTTACTTGGTTGCAGGCAATTTCGGCATATTTATCTTGAATTCGATAACTAGCGTCTTCCCAATCTTTCACGCACATTAACGCTTCCAAAATATCTTCTTTTAGTCGACTCCTGACCTCAGAGAGAACCCTCTTCCCTGCACTAAAAGCAGACTCCGAAGCTACAGTGCTAACAGGAGGTGTTAGTAGATCTTTTGCCATTGCAGAAACTATTGGCCATCGACGTTCATTATCTCGCCAAAATTTAATTACCTCTTCTGAATTTTTCTTAACTTCTTTGTTACTAGGCAAAGTATGACGAAAGTAATCGATTAATTCAGATGGCAACGCATTTGGACTTGGACTCGAAGTTTGAGTACATGCAGTGGATGCCAAACTACTACTACTACCACCAGATGAACCACATGCATATGCAAATGAATTAAAATTATTAAATCTATATGAGTTCATGCTTTCGAATAAATCTAAAACTGCAGCTTCGTCTTCCGTTTGATTAATGGGAGGAGTAGATGTAGGTACAGGAGTAATATTTGTACCCATTCGTGAAGCATATAATTCGTACATTTCACGTAATGTTTCTTCCAAATTCCTATACGTAATAGGTACATTAAAAGTTAAGGCATTTGAAATTCTATCAATTACAAATTTAGTACCCGATAAATTAAATCGGGGGTCCATGACGCATGCTAAAGGAAATAACATAGGTAATTCTTCCCAATATTTTCTAAATTTTAATTCCATTGAATATATAACTGCTTGAAAATCGGGGTCATTTTGATATTTCTTAAAAGTCCTAGCAATTATAAAAAGACGTTCAAGAACCATACAACTTGTAGGATAATAAACGCCAGACAATATATTTGTAGAATCATAAAATGTCGTCAAAAAATTTTTTATTTTCAAAACTATAATCCAATCGGTTTCATTCAACATGGTTGCATCTTCATCTCTAACATGCCTATTGTTATAAAATTCAGTAATTAAATGTTCGAAACATTCACATGATTTTAATAATAAGTAAGTGGAGTTCCATCTATGGCCTACGTCAGTAATAAATGTTTTTGTATTTTCAATTCCATTATCAGAACAAAATTCTTCAAATGCTTGTTTTCGACTAGGTGTAATCGTGATATATATAAGTGCACTCCTAATTCGATCAATTTCATCCTTAACATGCTTTAAACCGTCTTGTACTATTAAATTAAAAATATGACATACACATCGAATATGAAATAAATAACCACCAAAATCGGGTTGAAGTACTCTATGCAATTTATCGATAACAACTTTATTTACAGTAGCATTGTCGAACGTAAAAGAACGAATTTTGCTCTCGCATTTATACTCTTTAACAATATTTATGATAGCATTAAATATAGTTTGGGCATTATGTGGGTATTCAACAATTTTAAAAGCAATGATTCTTTTATGCATGACCCAAAGTTGGTCTATATAGTGTGCAGTTGCAGCAATGTAACCTCTTTTATTAATCCCTTCCCACATATCAGAAGTTAAAGATATTACACCCCCATATTTCTCTAAATCATTTATCAATAGTTGTTTTGTATGAAGAAAGTATTTAATTGTATCAGCACGGAGAGTATTTCGACTTACCCCAACGTACCTCGGTTGAAGATATGTTTTGACGTAGTTCACGAAATGTTGGTTGTCCGCTATTGCTAGTGGCAACTCAGACGCGGCAACAAACTTCACCATTCCCGTTCGAGCTTCCTCCTCTGAATACATCCATGTAGAAAGTGACGCAGTACCACCGGCGCCTGGGGAACCAAACTGTAGTTGAGTTTGACCAGATGGAAGAAACCCATGTTTGGTCACACATGCTTTGTAGTGACGGTTGAGGTGGGTAGTTCCAATGCCTCTTTGCCATGCCAGTCGCTGTTGGCAGTATTTACATACTGCTTTGGATTCGGGGATTCCATCGACCATACGACCGGTTTGAACCAATTTAAAATGGTCCCAACATTTTGCCTTGTTCTTCCCCTTTCTCTTCCCTCTTGCATCGGGAATATTTGAAGTAGGCTCTTCATCTTGTTCCAAATCAATTGGAACACTAGGATCAACATTAACGTCATCCAAATCAATTGGATGACTACCTTCATGAACGTCGTAATCTTCAATATTTTCTGGAATTGGTAATTCATTGAGACCGGAGAATTCATTCTCATATTGATTTTGGAAAGGTGTTTGTGTTTCGTTCTCCATACCGAACAAGTTTTCAACAAATGATCGTGAATCCATTTGTTATAAATAATAGAAATGTAGAAGAATGAAGAAATTGAATATAGAAATGTAGAAGAATGAATGAATGATATATTGATATTGTTGATAATTGATAATTGGAGAATGTAAAATGTAAATTGTATAGAGTTAATGAGAGAATAGATATTGATATTGGTGGAAAAAAAATTTGAATGAAATGAGTATTTATAATTAAAAAAAAAATGTCAGGGACCAAAACGGTCACTGAATTATTTATTTATTTTTTTGTTTTAACGTGGACGAGTCACGAGCCGAGCGGCTCGTGGCTCGTTTAACCCCACGAGCCACTTGGACGAGCCCACGAGCCACCCCGCTCGGCTCGGGCTGGTGGGCGTGAACAGTACTAGCCGAGCGGGCGAGCTGACGAGCCGCTCGGCTCAATTGCCACCTCTAGACGCGAGTAATTTTTTATGGAATTATGCTAGATGTACAATTTGGTGTACAT
Organism: Fraxinus ornus; assembly: GCA_903798235.1. Taxonomy (NCBI): domain Eukaryota; kingdom Viridiplantae; phylum Streptophyta; class Magnoliopsida; order Lamiales; family Oleaceae; genus Fraxinus; species Fraxinus ornus. The sequence goes on from CAIGRF010215942.1 coordinate 26,121, forward strand.
TTTCAATGACATTCCTCTTATATGGAGGGATCTGTGCAATGATGTGATGTGTGTCTTCAAAATCAATGAAATAGATCATGTTATGTAACATGGTTGTTGTTTTTTTATAGGAGTTCAACAATAATGTAATAATTCTACATGTCAGGTTGAAGTTGTCGTACATTTTGAGGATGACACTGAGGAATTACGACAATGGGATCAACAGGTAATGCTTGCTATGGTTAACAAGTTAAACCATGCTATACGAACATAGGGGATCACATATGGGATGATCGAACACACACAGGGGTCAGACACTATTTCATTCACGCAGGATCCACGCGCAATGTAAGGATCGGTCACCCGACATGTCAACCATTTTCGGGTAAAATGGCTTTACTCTAACAAGTTTTCCTATTTGATTGTTTGTTATGTTTATTAATACAAAGTAAACCCTTGTTTGAGACACATTCTCATTTTTCTACTCATTTTCAACTACATATTTTCAATAAAATAATATTTTTCATCATCATTTTCGGATTCTTTTACATATTGGTAGTGGGGGAATTTTATTTTTTTTAGTTGGTTGAAGAAATCTCGACTCAATCATATCTCGTCACATCATCTATTAGTAAACAAATAGGTAAGTGATGATGTACATGTAGCGCAATCGATCCATTAGATGTCCTGAGCTAATTGTGTTGATATTGCACATTAATTTTTGGCAATTGTTGGGTTGTGTTAGGGATAGCCAAAAAAAAAAAAAAAAACAGTTGAGCCCGATACCTATGGGCCCCATCCCAAACGGAACTAGAATTACCAGCTTAATTGGGTATTCTGGTCGAGACTTCACCCCGGGACGGGTACGGGTAACAAGGGCCCCGCCTTGCCCCCTTTAATCTTTAAATTATTTTTTTAAAAAAAAAAATTCAATACTTCAAATGAGAAACTTCACGAATTTTCACTAGTTCTAAAGGTTAAAAAGTTTTATATCATTTTTGGGTTAAAAAGTTGGAATAATCTATTTGTACCTAATTTTTTACATAATGGGTTACCTAATTGGCAAATGGCGCCCCCCTATTGGGTGGACGGCTGGGTGGCGCCACTTGCCAATTAGATAACCCATTATATAAAAAATTAGGCACATCAAGCATAACCCAAAAAAGTTTTATATCATGCTTCTAAAGGTTCAGTAAGCAATTTCTGGAAAATTTGAAAAGCACCTATTAGCAGGTATTTGTTTGTTTATCTATAAAAAATTGTGCATGGTAATGAATCTTTCACCTTTAGGGACTTCTTGTAAAGAAGTATAAATAATTTAAATTTTGTACTGAGACGGTTCAAACACTTTTCTTTTTTTCAAATTGAAAGTTATCGACCAGAAATTCAAGAAAAATCAATACAAATTCTTAGATAATTGAACCATAGATTGGCAATCAGCTCAGTTCCATAACAAACAGTATTGGTTCCATCAATCGGCCTCCAATATGTATTCACTGATTAAGAACCTGTTTGCCTAGATTTGAACAACTGCTGAAGACTAAAAATAAAAACTGCGAACAAAAGAATCACATCTCAAAATCCCAGGCAGTCTCAGCACATAGTTTTGGAGTTTTTCGTTCCTCTGCCAAATTGACGGATGCTGAAATCTGAAAAGATAAAAATGACAGGAAAATCGAAAAGTTACAAGTGATACCATCAAGAGATGATAAAATATACTGAAGAAGTCTGAACTGAAATGGTTAGCATTAGCTGGCTTGCCCTCCTACATCATGATGAGTGTTACTCACATCGATTAGAATGATAATCTAGTTTTAGTTTTGAATCATGCTATAACCAATAAAGTATATTAGAGCGATAAGCGCTCCCCATCAGTTTCAATGTTCAGAATTTCATTGTTGACCTGTCTTGGTTATTCTACCTGGTAACCTCTGCTTTATTCACAACTCCAACCAAGAAAATACATCATCATAAGTTCCATGGAAAAAAATAACAGCAACTGGAGAAAGAACTCAAAAGAGGGTCTAGGGAGTCAGAAGAAACTGAAAAATAAAACACGCACTTCAATAATCGCAAAGGGTGGGTGGAATGCCTACAGTTGAAAATTTCTGAAAGGAGCAGTCTACACAAATAGATTTCAAGGGTTCACCACCTAAAAACTATTTTCTGGACAAATTTCCAGCACGTACATAGATCATTACTAGAGATAATCACTATTACATGTGGCAGTGGATCCCTATATTCATTGTCCAATACCTTAAAATGCATCACAACTCCATCGGACAATGAGAGTGAGACCCACTGCCATCTAGACCAGTAATAATTTCTACCGATGATGAATAGCATCACTCTAGATCACCCTAAGCCTGTCTAATTAACAGCTTCAATTTGATGGAGAAGTAGCCTCTGATCACACGATATAGTCACTCTCTCTCAGTTACAGCTTGAGAAAATAACAGCATGCCTAGATGCCAAGATCTTTTCATTTTTTTTTTTTCTCAATTAGGTAAGAGTCATGCCTAGATGGCTAGATCTCTTGGGCAGAGAGTAAGGATGGGGTTGGAAGGAAACTGATATTTTTCTTTTCATATTAAAAAGAACCTTCCAACTGCTTATAGGTAATGCATCAATCGTACTATTATCTAAGTGTCTGTTAAGTAATCTTATTTACATTTCTATATGCATTTAAAACGAAAACAGAAAATGGTGATATAGGCAGCGTGAATAGCCCACAAATAATGCCATTATGGCAATGTTATAACTTATACCTAACTAGCTGCATAGTATGGTACAAAAATCAGACTCACACTTTTGGAAGAGCACAATTACAAATGCCCATCTACACTAGTACAAGACGCGTATATGTCAATAAAAGAGGAATCCCCGATGTATGGACTCGGGCAAGAAAGGTAGCACAGAAGGAAGTCTGTGTTCAGTAGTTATGGACTTTTCTTAAGAAGGTCAAGGTCTATGTGAATGTGATCTACTCAATAAGTTATAAACTGTCCATAAACATCTCTTGCGGACAATAACGTACTAGTGGGCACGTGTCAGGTTGCCATATTTGACATACATCTCAACCAGCATTAACATACAAGCCCAAAGCATATCCTCTGTGGTTATAATCCATCTTCAATGGTCATCAACAGCCCATTCATCTCCATTTAAAAGATTGTTGCTAAGGCCCACTCACATTTTTCACATGGCTCGACATCTGATTAACTAGCCAGAGACAAATTGCCGATAAAGCTTCGAAAATTAAATGAATATTAATTTTTTAATGGACAAAGCAATCTAAAATTGTTTTTCCACTTCAGTACCATCCACCATTTAAATCCACACACAATGCATGCATTATGAATTGATATTTAGAGTATCTTCGATTTCAACTGCTATGAGCAATTTAATGGAGAAAATCTAAGGAAAAAGAAACATGCCAATTCGTCCAACTAACAAAGTATTCACATTCAGGCCCAAATGCTACCAACAAATAAACATCAGATTAAATAACAATTGCATTTTACCTTGAATGATCCATTAACCTTGGAAGTCCGTGACCATTCCAAACCCAAATTTTTGCTTGATGTCTGATATGTAGCCCGAAAGAGATCATCCCCATAAACTTTACGCGCAACCATGAAATCCCATGCATTCTTCCCCAAATCATAACTGGGCTCAAAAGTTGTCAACCCTCCATGCACATAAGTATATTTTAACTTAGTATTCCCCATCCCAAACACGTGATTCGCTGAGACTTTGTTAGCTGGATCAAGAACCAAACTTCCATCCAATATCGTCCTGTTATCAGCCTTACTGTGAATGTAAGTCAAGTTTAATGGCTTCTCAGCTACCCTTATTGTATTCATAAATTGAAACCTGAGATCCTACAAAATAAAATTGAAACTGTAAAGAACCAACATTTAATTATCATAACAACAACAAAAACCAAGCGCTGCTCTCGAAAAATTTGGAATCAGCTTTGCGAATCCTTATTTTCCATTCCATTCTATTTGTTGCAAGATCTAAAGCAACAAACCAAGTCAATTTTGGTCTATCTTTTCTCACTTCTAATTTAAGCAGGCACTTGCAGTATCAAAATGATCAGATCTAATTATAAGATCTCCATTATTATCTCACAGGAGCTAAAACAAAAATATTCTTGAAGTAATGAAGAGATTTTTTTTATGATGAAGTCAATTCAATCAACCAAGTAAACTATCATTAAACTATAAATACGTGCATTCTCTTAAGGCTACAAGTAAACATGCATTTAATCATTCTTTAGTAAGTGGTTCAAGAGCTACTTGTACTAATCCTATATGTATAAATATATATATTTTTCTTTCCATTTTTCAATACTTGGGTCTAATAACCATATGGTTTCAAATCCATTTTAACCTATAGGGATGGTTTGTTCAACAACTTTTATGATTCTTCGTGGCTCTAAATCAAACATTCTTATATTATAAATGTCTTTATTTTTAACACTTGTTAAGTACCAATTTTTTAAATATGTTTCAGCTTCTTTAAAGCTCATTTTTTAAGCGCAATTCTGATAAATGTCTTTTTTAGCATTGGTATTGGTAACTTTAAATTTATGCAAATCTCAAATAGGTTTAGGCCAAGTCCAAAAGCCAACCTTCGGTCACAACAGGACCTACAGGCTCACCCTATCCATAGATGTACACAATTTTTACTAGTTCACTCTACCCCTGCCAGAAAACTGACTCTGATTCGGTGATACCTGTAGTATATGGAAGGATATCAAGTGTTAATAGATTTTATTGCTTGAAAGGCTTAGTTAAATTGTTTTTGAATTATATTCTATTCTTTAGAAGAATGATTTCTGAAAAAAGATTATCCCAAAACTCGATTTTCTTCTCTCATAAACTCTCTTCGAATTCTTCCCGATATAGTAATTTCCGGTTATTGAAGACTTGAATGGTATTAATCAAAAAGTGCATTTCCAAAGGTTGAATTGTATTTATTTATTATATATTTTTTTACTACAGAAAATAACTACATAGTGAGTTGCTGTATTCTAGACAAGAGACATAAATGGTACCAGCTCAATTCTCAGCAATTAAAAGGCAAGGAAAATAACAATAACAACAAAAAATAAAGCGAAATTGTGGAAAAAGAAATTGGATTTTCCAATTTGTTTACCTTTTTAGGGACGTTGTAATCGATGATGAAGAAGCCGGGTTTTTCAACGGCCACGGCTAAACCGTTTAAGCAGGGGCCGTTGACAATGGTGGCATCGGTCATGGAGGCGCGTAACTTGAAGTCGCCGGCATTGGCGGTGACGGTGGCGAAGGCGGCGGCTTTTTCGGGTTCATATCTAGCTTTGAACGACGCTTTCATTTTCTCTTTTCTTGATTGTTTCTTTGGTGGAATCTGGCAATTCTGATTCTTTTAATTAATTGTTTCGGATTTTTCAATGTGCATTGCCATTGACGGCTCACCACCAACCTCTTTAGTTCTGCTGCACTGAATCATTACTCACCATTTTTTATTCCTCTTGCTTTTTTATTGCAATGTTAAATGTTTTTAATTAATTTAAATTATAAATAAATAAAAATGAGTCATGTTTGTCTACCATTTTATCAAACATTATTTGCTACAGTAAATAATCTCCACCACATATTCACCCTATAAAATATTCTACACACAAACCAATAAAGTTACTTTAAATTTCAACCACACATTCTCCGAAAAATATTATTCATTACATCATTCTTCTCCCAAAAATGGGAGACAAACACACTCCGAACAACTTGTGTCTATGTGTGTTTCACAAAGTATGTAAGATTGACCAATTATAAATGGTGGCATAACAAACTTGAATAATGATGATTGAACTGACTTAAAGACACGGAAAAATAGAACAAATGACTTGATAGTACTTTGTTAGGGTGTTTTTTTTATCAAACTATTCAATCATATGTCGACGCACGTCTTCCTATTTTTTAACCTGTCTTTGAACCTGTTTGCGTACCATAATTGAACAAACTTTCTTCACATGTATTTCTTGAAATCCATAAATATTGCTCATTTTTTTTTAAAATAATTTGAACATATTATAACGGCCCCTCTTTTGAATAACAATGCTACATGTACAACACATGTGTTACAACATTGAGTTACAATCACTCACAAGGGAGGTGGGTCCCGCGATTAAAATAATAGTGAGCCCACCTCCCTTGTGAGAGGTTTTAACTCAATATTGTAACCCAACATTGTACAATGAGTATTATTCTGTTTGGAATGGATCCTTGACGCTGGCCATCAGGCCTTTTCCTTTCAACAATCACTTATTTCAGCATTAGCTGGTAGCCATCCTAGGGGTTGAAATCCCACTACAGAATCTCTTAGTCCATCAAAGTTCAAGGAGCATATGAACTTCTTAATGGCGTCCCAGCTTCTCCTCTTGTTTCGAAATGTTTTTTTTCACAATGCTCCTTTTCATGCGATTCCCCTAATCCCGAAAGCTCAAATTTTCCTCCAACTTCCATCACAGCTGATAAAAATTTTATATAATTTTAATCAAACACTCTTAAAAAAAAATCATTTTTTTAACAAAATCAAAGACTCGAATAAAAGAAACTATTTCTTCCCAGTAATACTTTTTTTCAACAAGAGAAAAAAAATTGAAGAAATTTCAATAAACCAAAAATGAGTAAATAAATCGTCATAATTAAAATTGTAAAGATGCTTATGAAAATAAATTGAGGCTCAGATCTGTGAAAAATAAGAAGGCAAAGTGAAACTGAACTCGCCATGGCTGCAAACCACTGGTTGCTTCTCACAGAGCCATCCAGGGTTGCCACGCCAAGATACGGGTCGGATCATCTCTATACCTTATCCATTAGCTCAGAAACAAAAAGAGAAAAATCATCACAGCCCCTTAGAAGAAGAGATAATTACAAATAGATCTGCGTGTGGATATATATATATATATATTTCATATTAAGCCCCTGTTTGGTTTATCGAATAAATAAATTATCCGATTTTAATCTCTACCGAACACGCTCAATAAATGATCAAGCCATCGGTTTTTTTCATGGCTTTTCTTTTTGTTTAAGGGCTGTTTGTTCCTGAAAATGGAGAAATCATTGGGTAAGTAGAGAGGGTTAACCGCCCTTGAAGAAATCCCCAATCTCTCTCAAACCCTAATTCTTTGAATCTGAGCTAATGGTACTCCGTTGACGAAGCAGAAGGTCTAATTTATACTGCCACACATTTCCTTTGTTGCCCATCTTCGCCTGTTCTTAGATGTAAGGGTACTGTGGTAAATATGTAAGCAGCTTTTGCCTTCTCTCTTTAACCCATGTTTGGTTTATGTAAAAGTTAGTAAAAAAAATTGTTTAAAGTTAGAGGGTTCTTGGTGTAGATTAAAATCAAATTTTAAATTGATTGTGATAAAAGTTTTTGAAATATGTAGTTGAAAAGATGTGGAACCCATGAACAATGTGGTTGATTTTGGTTGTTTGACTTTGACTTAGATTAAAATCTGATCCAAACAAGCCCTTAATCTTGTTTAAGAAAAATCAGAAACGAAAGGTGGAAAACTGCCTATTTAATTTGGGGTGAAAAATCTTGGTGTAAAAGAATTTGCAATAAAGAAAACACTAGCAATTCTCTTGAAGAACACAAATTTTGGTTTCAAATTTCAGACCATTCGACTCAACATTGCATAGTGGATTTGTTCTAACAAATGTACGCACTTTGTATTGTATAGAACATCAAGGAATGAAGTAAGACCAAGAAGGTTGTTGGGGAAGACATGAAGGCAGTAACGAACACGGTTGATGTGGTCTATTGAAGTCTCGGATTTTAATATGTTCCATATTTCCACGCACGGATCAAGTTTAGTCGTCATATGCTCAATAGTAGATGAAATGAGAAGTACATAAAGTCATTTGCATTATCATTGCGAAGTAATGATGTGCATTCAGTGTTGAAGAAGTATCATGGAGTGTTATTCAAACAATTGTATATGGTTAGACGATAAATTTGGCTCGTTTTGTGAGAATCTCTGCCTCATATTTGCTACTTCAATTTCTCACCCATGAATCGTGAAGCTATTTACTTTCCGTTTAGCTAACTTTTCAAAAGATTTAGTAATTTTAGAGGATTCTATATTAATTAATAAAACTTCTCGTTCCCTACTACGTTTGTTGTTATATTAGCATCTATTTTTTGACTTTTGTACTTCCTTTACTAGTTTTCTTACTCCAACTGGGGTAGCAGTGAGGAAACTTGGACAATTGGCAAAAGCCCAATCCAGTAATATCACATGAGTGAAGAAGTTCAATGTTGCTTGTAAAGCTCTTTCATCGTGAGCGCGATCATGACAAGACTCGAGGAAGATGCCTCGAGTAACTTCGTGACAACACACATGGTAAGGTGGAGGTTCAAATTTAATGTCCCAATTTGGCCATTGAGAGTATGGGCTATTTAGGGTCAAGACAATTTTTGTTGCCTTTTATTTTCTAATTAGTTTCATGAAAGAAAATAAAATTTAAAATGGATCACCTAAGATTAGAAAGTCGAGTTCGACAAAGATTGCCACTAGTCCATAGCTAGAGCAGTGTTGGGACAATGGGTCAAACCATTTTTGTACTTCTAATTCCATCTTATAAAGTGAAATAAAATAATCTTAGCACGACCAAATTAGTTCAATTGTATTCGTATATGTTTGCCCACCATATGAAGAGGAGGTACATAATACCTTAAACACGACACAAATTTTCTACTTTAAATCTCGTGTTACATATCTAAGGGGTCGTTCTCTTCGCGTTTCAGTTTTGTGTTTTGAGTTTTGAATTTTGAATTCGTTTTGTGTTTTGTGTTTTGAGTATCTGTTTGAAATTTCTGAAAATGCGTTCTTTTTGCTATTCTGAAAAACTGTTTCGAAAAACATAAAAATGGAAAACGCATTTACTTTGAAATTTTGAGTATTTTTTAAATAATATTTTATTCAAAAAAATCTGATTATTCAATAAATTTTAATGGTTTAATGTTAATATAGTATTAAATAATATATAAATTTTGAAATTGGTGAAACGTCAAATTTTTTTTCAAGATATTAAAAACACAACCTAAATTACATTTGATGAAACAGTTCAATCGATATGATTAGAAATTTATGTCTCATGACAAAATAAGCATATACTGAACAACATACAAAACAAATCCACGAAGTCGTGCCTTTTATTTTATTTTAGTTTTAAGTTTTACAATATTTCAACTTCAAATAAATTAAGTCCATGTTTGATGGTCATTATTTGAAAAATAAAAATTTCTACGTACTCATTTTCAATTACATTAACGTAATAAAATATTTTACATGTAAACTTAAAATTTTTCTTCATCTCTCAACCACATATTCTCCAAAAAATCATTATTCAAAACATTTTTTTTATTTTCAAAATAATGGGGCTAATTAAATAAAAGTTATTATTCTTAACAATAAGTAAATGCGTCTGTGCCTCGAAAATTTACGTGAAACAGAGAGAATTTCTTTCCTATATACGAGACACGAAAATTTTCATGTAAAATTTCGTTCTCACTTCACAAGGTAATTATTTTCACAATGACTCGGAATAAATCAACAAGCTAACCTCTAGATGCAGTACATGTGTATCTAGATTTTATTCAACATCAGCTAAAACAACTATAACCCCAAGAGGCCAGAAAGGAAAAACATAGGACCTGACGAAAACTGCATTCTTTTAACATCGTTCTGAGCCTCAAGCTTTAACAGAAGCCTTGTGGCGGATCAAATCAATAACGCAAGAACTGTGACGAAAAACAACATTGATGTCACTAAAACTATACGAGCAGTTAAAGATCAAGAAATTTCTAGACTAGTGAAAGTTTACATGAATTGATTAAAAGAAAGATGGATTTTTACCTGTAACCCCATTCATTATCGTACCAAGAGACAAGTTTAACGAAGTTTTTGCTTAAAGCAATCCCAACCTTGGCATAAAAAATGCTCGACCTGAATAAGAACAATGGATCTCATAATCAACATATTCTCATCTTATACATCGTTTCATTGATTCAAACATAAACCAAAAGGTTTGAAATTGACAATTTTTACCTACTATCACCTACAAAGTCAGTGGACACCACATCGTCTTTAGTATAACCCAAGATGCCCTTGAGCTTGTTCTCTGACTCTTTCCTGAGAAAAACGGAGCAAATAAATTTCAGGAGGTGTTGTGCTCATCCAACTAGCTAACTTGTTGCCAAGTTCATTTGATTGAAAATGGATTAATCCTCAAGCATAGAATAAGAAAAAGGAATTCACTTGAAAACAACTTTGATTTCATCATATGTAGCCTCTTTCTCTAGTCTTACAATGAGGTCCACCACTGAAACATCAACAGTAGTATTAAATAAAACCATATTGCAGAAGACAGAGACACACCTGAACTATCTCCTTCTTTTTGTGAACCTCCCCTTTAGGAAGCCGAACATATTCTTCTGCCTTGAGATCAAATTCTATTGCAAAAGCATAACTCCTTCCCACCCTTTTAACTACTCCACTATTTGCTTCAATGTATATAACATCACCAACTGCTACCTCGAGGTTTTTATAGTATTAAAACTATGGCTAGGAAATGACTATAGGAGATTTACTTTGATATACTCATTATACAAAAAGGATGACAGGTATTCAACATTTATCAGATTTAAATAAATGTTAGACACACAATTTCACAATAAAAGTAAAAATCAACAAATTGATTAGGAAGGGAAATATAGACGAATTTCTCAGTTTCTATCCAACCATGGCATTAAACACAGAGTTTCATCTCCCAAAACTC